>ML785222.1:67569-87236 GCA_009831015.1 Picea engelmannii | reverse complement strand
GGTTCAAAGCCACCCTTCAGAAATATCATATTCAGCAAAGAATGACTATAACATACCACCCCCGGGCCAATGGACAGGTGGAAAGCACAAACAAAGTAATAGAATCCATTCTCACAAAAACAGTGAAGGAAAGTAGAAAGGATTGGTCCTACAGACTCCTTGAAGCACTATGGGCCTACAGAACTACCCGTAGAAATAATACAGGATTTTCTCCCTATGAATTGGTCTATGGAAAGAGTGTTGTCTTTCCTATGGAATTCGAGATAAAAACCTTAAGGACTGCTTTAGCTGCCAACCTTGATCTAACAGATGCACAGATAGCCAGGCTGCAGCAGCTTAATGAACTAGAGGAGAAAAGACTAGATGCCATTCAGCAAACAACTGTAATTCAACAGCAAAGATCACAATGGCATGACAAAAATATCAAGAACAAGCAGTTCCAAAAAGGTAATTGGGCTCTACTGTATGATTCCCGGTTTAAAGAATTTCAAGGGAAACTGCGCACAAGATGGTTAGGACCTTACGAAGTAGACACAGTTTTTCCTAATGGAACAGTAAGGCTCCTCACAATCGATGACTCCAGAACTCCATTACTTGTAAATGGTCATCGGCTCTATCTGTACCAGAAACCTATTTCTAAAGAAGATTTTAAGGCTACATGCATGGCAGATGCTCATTTTCTTTTCGTTGAGGGGGTTTCTACCCCTAGTAACAATTAATTCTTTTAAGATTTCCTTTAGTATTAGATTAGATTATATTAGATTTCATTTACTAATAATCCCTGTCAAGAAATATCGTCCTACAGTCGATTTTTGCAGGATCCCGATCAAAGCACAGGAGAGGCTGATTTTTCTTCAAAGAGACAAGATTTCACGATGCTGAAACACCGCTGTGAAGCACTGCTGATTTTCACGATGATGAAACACCGCCGTGCAGCACTGCCAATTTTCACGATGCTGAAACACCGTTGTGCAGCACTGCTGATTTTCACAGTGCTGAAACACCACTGATGAACACTGGTGACTTTCTTCCCGATTCTAAAACACCATTGTTCAGCACTTTTCATTTCTTCCCATTTTCAAAACACTCCAGTCCGCCATTCCCTCATCATTTTCATTACCGAAACAACTCCGTCCAGTACTTGTTTCGCCTTTCTCCCTTCTGTTGCTAAAACACCGTTACCAGCAACCTTTCATCATTTTTCCCGATGATGAAACACCACTGTTCAGCATTTTTCATTTCTTCCCACTCCCAAAACACTCCAGCCCACCATTTTCTCACTATTTTCATTGTCGAAACAACTCTGTCCAGCACTTGTTTCAACTTTCTTCCTTTTGTTGTTGAAACACCATTATCAGCAACCCTTCATTTTTCTCACCCTCCATCATCGACGAAACAATTCCGTCCAGCAATTGTTTCGCCTCTTTTCGTTGCTGAAATACCATTTTTCAGCAACCCTTCATCATTCATTCACGATGCTGAAACACCATTGTTCAGCATGATTGACTTCTTCCCGATGTTGAAACACCACCGCTCAGCACTTTTTCATTTTCTTCTGATACTGAAAACACCAGTCATCAACAGTTCTTCATCTACAACAATTGTTCTGTTCTTATCTGTTGCTGAAACACCAGTCTCTCACCATCGTCCCTCTAAACAGCAGGCCCCCAACACAATCAAAATCCGCCGCCACAACAGCATCACCACGAACAAGCATGATATTTGGTTGGCCGACCAAACCAAATGGTAAGGCGAGGTATGTAAATATTGTGTAATTCAGATTAGATTGTAGTTAATGAGAAATATTTTAAGCCTTTAAGACCATTTAAGTCCCATTATTACTAATCACACTTAATGGGAAGGGAAGTACATGTCAAATCAGCAATACCATCATTTCCTCCGATTTAATCGCCGCCATTCCCATTTCATCACCTTTTACGCATTTAACCACTATTCCTGCATATAACCCCTCGAAAAAACTTACTCTGTGCCAAAGTTGATACACAAACTCTCGACACTGTATCCTACTAAGTTAGTAGCCATGGGAGGAGCTGTCATCCGTAAAGAACCTGCCACGACAGCGCTGCTCGAACACTATCCAGCAGCGTATCAAATCTTCGAGCAAGCAGGCTGGCTCAATTACTTCCGCAGGCTTCAAGGATATAATGAACGACAAGTACTACAGTTCACCCAAAATCTTTAGGAGAACCATTCTGTCATTGTAGGCATCCGAATCTCTATGATAGAGAAAGACATATCCGTGGTCTCAGGCCTCCCCATTGATGACACTCGACAGTTCAGCCTGAAGCATATCATCGGGGATGTCTAGCAGAGTTTCTTCCTGGCTGGGGAAAGAATTGTACTAAAAGGCAGAGGGGTTCAACTCAGTTCACTACCACCCCCGTGGCTGGAGGTCACCCGATTCATCAAGCACTACCTGACCTGCGAAGGTCGCTATCAGGTAGTCTATCAGCACGACTTCCTTTTTCTTTCTCATTTAAGACATAACAGAAGGGTCAATATCCCATATTATTTGTTGGGCTGTTTAAAGAACATGTCACATTACTGTCGAAGGGCAAAAGATCCAACCCAGTCACTTACCCACCATCGTTTGGTTCAATTACTCATCAACGGGGGTTTTGAACAACAGAAACGTCCATTAAATAATCCACCCATAAACCCTGCACCAGTTGCCGAAGTCCCTGAAATTTCTGAGGAGCAGCAACAGCAAAACCCCCCAGTTTCCCTCAAAATACCCCATAGCCCACCCACACGACCAACCAGTCCCCCTACCATACCTGAATCATCGCATACCGCACCAGAGTCTTCCACTTCCTCCCTTCACATTCTTATTGATGACTCTAAACCAGAAAATGTTCCCTGCCCTATCATTCAGGAAAGACCTCCACGAAAATGACAATAGATTGCCCCCTTTCCACCTTTCTTGTGCAAAAAGCGAACGAGATCCTCAATGAGGCCACCCTAGATGACCACTACCCTAGACCCCCCACCTATTCGATTGATACGTCGTACATCTTCCCAAACCCCGGGATCTTTGCCTATTCCAGCCCCAGTGGCTGCAACACAAGAACCAGCCACCGATCTTGAGTTGCAGGGATTAGAATCCTAGACATCATCTGTTTTTGAAATAGCTGAAGCACAACCAGCTACCCATCCAGTGGCTGAAAAACAAGAACTAGCCACTAATATTGAAGTTGAATTACAGGAATTTGAGACTCTGAATGCTGCAACACAACATCCAGTGGCTGAAACACAAAGACCAGCCGCTGATTTTGAAATGGAGGAATTTGAGACCTCGGATGCTGCAACACAACATCCAGTGGCTGAAACACAAGAACCAGCCACTGATTTCGAAATGGAGGAAATTGAGACCCCGGATGCTGCAACACAACATCCAGTGGCTGAAACACAAGAACCAGCCACTAATATCGACATTGAGATTCAAGAATCAGAGGTTGAGGGTGTTGAAACACTACTCTCCCTACACCAGGAGGTCGAAACACAAGCATCAGTCGCCATTCCTGTAGCTGCTCCACAAGCATCAGCTCATGAGGCTGTAACTGCCACACAAGAACCAGTCACCTCTAAATCCAAACAAACAATGGCCGATGTCTTAGAAGAAAACAAATTTTTTAAGTCTCAATTGGAAGCATATCAGCAAGAATTAGTCAGGGCAAGGGACGCATATGAAAAAGAACTAAGTCTGTACACCTTAGCCCGAACAGCAAACTTGTCAGATGAGACCATAGAAAGCATATGTAAAGAATACATGTGTTGCCAATGTGGCAATATTTACCATCAAGCAGGCTATAAGATAACTCAAGTGCCAGTGCCAGGAGCATCCCCCATTCCTTCACCTTTTTTCAAGAAAGAACCTGTTGTAACACAAGAACCAGCAGGCCTTAGCAAGCCCAAGACTGAACCTGCTGCAACACAAGAACCAGCAGACACTATCAAGCTTAAGACTGAGTCTTGCATCGTAAGAGAAGCTCCTACTGTTGTTAATAAGGCTATGCAAACAATGACCATGCATGAATTTGCACCTCCCAATCAGACCAACCTCCCCACTTCCAGGGAACAATCTACTCAAACCATGCCTAATCCCACTACTTCTCACGCTGAAACTCAGACTTCCCAGTTATGGGATGAGTAGGAAGAGATACAGAAATGGAAGAAGGAGTATGCTAAAACACAGGCCACAAATATGAAAGTGCACAAGCAGATTTGGATAAATCAAACCTTCTCAAATTGGGAAGCATTGGACCAGACACGCCAGACAGTTCGTGAGCTTAGGAAGAAAAAAAAAGACCTGAAGGGTAGATTAATCATGGCATTTGATATGATGCAGAAACTAATGGCCACAAGGAAACCATCTTGTAACTATTCTTTATTTCTCATGGAGAGACTCATGTGGTTTCAGATTAAGTTTGTTATAGAAGGAAAACCCCATGAAGTCATTTTATCAGCAAATTTTATTAAAACTTTTGTAGCTGCCTCCACCAGAGATCAGCACCTCCTCTGTGAGCCATACTTCCATAATGAGGCTATTCCAGAAAATAGGTTGTTGAACATAAATCCTCTTGTTGGGGATGTTCAACTTCGAGCCTTTACTTTCTTTCTCCTCAATCAAATCATTTGGCAAGGTGACTTTTCAGCTGCCAAGAACAATGAAGATAATCGCCTCCTCTGGATCAGACCAGAACCACAAAGGGCAGCTACATTCATCTCACAGTATTATGTGTTCTTAAAGAAACCAGGGGTGACTGAACATGTTCAGCAGCTGCAGTCAGAAGTGATTCAGGAGTGTGAACGCATCATCACATCCATAGAGATTCCTTCCCTCCAGGCCAATAACCTGTTTTGGCAGCAATCCACAGAAAAGAGACAACAGCACAATCCTTTTGGTCCTGCCAGCTTAGAAGTAGCAATTTCCAGGATACCCAAGTATATCTAGTGTATGAGACATTGTGTTGAGAATTGGATTGGGTACAGGTTCTATTTTTCCATTCTCTGGTTGCCAATAGAGAGATATCAAATCAGTTACAAGCTTACTAAGAAGGCAGAAACAACAGCATGGCAAAGATTGCAGGAAGTGCAAGGGTTCAGAACGCTGACAGACAGTACCTCCCAGAGTTACAACTTGAGTAGCTTACATGATCAGAGTAGGTATCCAGACTCTGATTCAGAGTGAGTTTCCTGAGGACATGCAACACCTTGAGTTGGGGGGGATGTTAGGACCACACAATGTACCTTTTTGCCTATACTTTTTTCCACCAATATACTCTTGATCACCTACATTTAGACTCATACTATCACTTTATCTGATCATCTCAAAGGTATACAACGTCCCTTCTCATTACTATATGTTTAATCTGTTTTGCATAATATTTTACATCACTCTCATACTTAACCATTGATTAGAAATGCATAAGTGTCCAAAGCTACGGATTTGCATTCAAGACCTATTGCTGAAACACAAAACTGTCCAAGGCCGTCGTTGCTGAAACACAGAACTGATGTTGAAACACGGAGTTGCTACATAGTTCGAGGCCGCAGATGCTGAAACACGGAGCTGCTACATAGTCCGAGGTTGCAAGATGCTGAAACACAGAGAAACCGCTAGAACCGACGATGCTGAAACACAAGGAAGCCGCCACAGTCAGCGGTCAACACAGTCAGAGAACAATTCACGTGGCTGAAATAGCCCGCAAATTGCGATGCTGAAACAACATCAGCAACGATGAAAAAGAAGTTGTTACACCAGCCGTAACAGCAATATCTCGTTCAGTTCCTATAATAGCATTCAGTTGCGTGAGACTAGGACATCCTATGTTGATTTAGAAAGAAGATCCGACTTAGGATAGGATTCAGATATGAATTGTAATGATTGTATCGAAGGGATTTCCTCTTTAAATAGGAGGAAATCACCATTCGAGATATCCAAGTTTTGATACATTGAAGCAACTCCAGAGAAGCGGGACGTATTCTATTCTTTCAATTTGTAATGTGATATTTCGACAGATGAATATAAGACTTCTTTGAGTATCCTTCTCTAGCTCTTCGTTCAGGGGAATCTTGTGAGAAGGGAGGGCCCACCTTCATCACAAGATTCACCCTTTAGTTAGAAGTGTGTTAGTATAATTTCCGTTCATGCTTTGTTTAAACTATTGTTGTTGAAACACTGTTTTAATGAATTTCGCTTGCTGAAACACTACTGACTCTGTCTTAGTTTATTGAATGGGATTTGTAATTATTTTTATCAGCAATCTTGTGTGATGATTTTGTGATGCTAGCAGAGATTTGATTAAGTGTTCCTGCTCAGACAGAAAGGAATCGGAACATCATACTCTCTGTAGAATTCATTTACTACTACAAGTGTGCTAGCCAGAAGTCCGGTTAAAAGGGTTCCTGCTCAGACAGGAAGGAATCCAAATACCTCAGCTTCTGTAGATTTCCTTTACCTCTACAAGTGTGCTAGACAGATATTTGGTTAAAGGGTTCCTACTCAGACAGGAAGGAATCACAACACCTTGTCTTCTGTAGATGTCCTTTACCTCTGCAAGTGTGCTAGCCAGAGATTTGGTTAAAGGGTTCCTACTCAGACAGGAAGGAATCACAACACCTTGTCTTCTGTAGATTTCCTTCACCTCTGCAAGTGTGTTAACCAGAGATTGGGTTAAGGGTTTCTGCTCAGAAAGGAAAGAACCAAAACATCCCGTTCTCTGTAAACTTTTATTAGTGCTAGCCAGAAACTGGGTTAGGGATCCCTGCTCGGAAAGGAAGGGATCAGACTGCCCTGTTCTCTGTAAATCTCAACCTCACAAGTGTGTTAAAACAGAAGTAAGGCTCAAGGCTCCTGCTTAGAAAGAAAGGAACTAGGTGGCTTTGTTTTCTGTTAGATAGAGTTAATTGTTTTCTGCATTATTGATTTCATGAAAAGAGTGTTAATGCTGAAGTCTCTGTTTGAGAGTAAGGGTCCTGTTCTCTAATTGCAGAATAGTTGTTCTTTCCCATTGCAAGTGTTATTTTAATGTAATCCAAGATTCTTAGATTGATATTTAAGGAATTGCAATAGGGAGGTTACTTTCCTGTGATTTAATTCAGATCTTCAGTTCATTCAAGCAAGCAAGTATAATTAGTACAAATTTCTTTACTACAACACTAAGTTGCTTTTGGAATTGAGCATATATTGTGCGTGGTTATCTTTGAAACAAAAGACTTCCCTGGGTTGATAATTTATGTTTCACTTGGTTGTTTAAAATTAATTAAGCAATTATAGTGACCAACAGCAGCGTCCCAGTAATCTTCGACATTGGCAAGCTTTGGTGTTTCCTCTATCTCGATATTGACTTTCTTTATCTTTAACGGTTGTCCAATGAATGGCAGTTCAACTCCTGGTCCTTCCACATCTCTCTGACCTTCTGTTTCTGCAATATTCACCTTCCTCGGGTCATCGTCTTCATCGGCATTTATGTTGTAGTAGGTCTACAGTTTCTGGAGGGGCGCATTCCATTCATCCTCTTCTTGCTCCAAAGGGAGGCCAGATGCCTCCTCAAATACTTTATGTCTCACCATATGTAGTTCTTGATCTACAAAAGGAAATTCACTATCAAACAAAAAGGTGGTTATAAAATTCTGGATCATACCTTCCCATTCTAAAGTGACAAGGCTCAACTCTACTTGAAGGTACCAGTTAATCAAGGTGGTATCCAGCGTATTGACGAATTTGTGTACCCATTGTTCTCTAGGAATGTCACTCCAGGCCTCTTCGCAGCTTTGTACATGGTCCTTTGGGCAGCTTCGACCTGTGTACCGTGCTTCGCAGCTTCCTTCTTGTGTTGAAAACTACGTTGTAATCAAAGTTTGGCATTGTGTCCAATCTGTAATATTGCTTTTATGTGTCCCTCACCATATTGTTTGGGTGGCTTTCATGGCCTCCTCCATTTCCAACAGCCTATGTTGTGTTGGTACACTTGTCTCAAATTCTGATAAGAAGTTCTCTAAGGGGTTCAGCCCATCAAATGTGGGTAGATTACTCACTATTGTGCCAATCCAGCGAACTTCTCTAGTTAGCCCAACACATCTTCTTGTGGATACTTCGTACATATGGTTCTGCCAGTTCTCCAATGCTTCTTCTGAGTCAGATGAACATGTGTTTTCACTTCGCCAGCTCAGATTTTCGTCAGCTGTATGGTTGATATAATCCTATTGTCTGGTTGTTAATTTGTAGATGTTTTCCAGTTCAAATGTGTGGTCCTCTTCTCTAATAGGTTCTGTGTATCATGGACATTCATCTAGATCTAAAGGCACAACGACCCTAAGGCCAGCTTTCTCAAATGTCATGTATCTTTTTTTAAATCAACAACAGTGGAATTGTCGAAGGCCCAATCAATTCCTAACAATGCAGGGTAAGGGCAGCTATCATCAACAATTTCAATTACCTCAAAATCTACAAAGGTTATTACTCCATCGATGTCCACTGGGACATGCTCTAATCGTCCAAATGGGCTGACAACTTATTGATTATCCATGTGAAGCCTGATAGGGGAATATACCAGCTTGGGTTTTCCCATCAGTGCCCAAGTCTGCTTTGTCATGACATTAACTTCTAACCCTAAGTCGAGGACCACGTAGTCTATCTCATACTTTCCTATCTGAGCATTCAAGTGTAATTATTTATTTGTCCTTCTCCTTTTTCCAATTTGGTGCACTACTCTATTCAGTAAGGGGTCTAATTTTCCTAGTTCATACTACTTGATTAAATCTTGTAATTCTTACAGCGCCTTTATCTTGAATCAACTTAACACAAGTGTGCAAGAATTCCATGAGTTTTCTTACCTCTTTCCCTTCTGTTGGTGATGCAGATGGATCAAATGCTTGAGGCATGTCATATTCTTTGATTTCTGGTTGTCTCTTTGATGAAGATCCTTGATTTCCTTTGAACTCTTTTCTTGCCTCCTCGAATATCTATCTTTCTTTCTTAGCATCGAACATTGGGGTGTTTTCTGTAGCTTTCATGACTCCGTGGTCTTTTTCAGTCTTTCCTTGGGCTGCTCTGTCTTCTCCTGTAGCAGTGCCTCCTCGAGTAATAACAACGACTCTAGGGTCTGCTCCATGAGGTTTAGCATATATCAGTTGTACTTGTGGGTTTTGTTGAGGTCTTCGTCTTTCCTTAAGTTTAGCCAGTAGCACAGGGCATTCTTCTATGACATGCTCGAAGGAGTTGCAGTAACTACAGGTTGTGCAGGGATTCTGACAATCCCTTGCTAAATGTCCTGGTCGCATGCAGTTGTAACAGATTATTTTTCCTCGGCCTCATCCCATACCTCCTTTTCGTCCTCATCCTCTGTAGCCACCGCGAGGAGTGAAATTTCCTCTCCCCGAAGAGTTGTACTGCAGAGTGGTTCCCTCTTGTTGTACTTCGCCTTGAATCTTTTATATGTCTCTCGACCTTTCATGCATGAGATCATAAGCTCTACAATCCCAATCATCATGTCCCACTGATTTACAGAATGTACAATACAAGTTTGTGGGTGTCTGTACATACTTCTGCATGTAGTATCACTCACCTGGGTGATGCCTATTTCTGCATACATCGCACTAGGGTAGGTTAACTTGATTTAAGGGGCTCGGTGCCTTTGATGCCAAGTACTCATGAAATAAGGGACAGTCTTCCTTATCATGGCCTTCAGATATGCATCTTACACACCAAGTATCTTCCCTTTTGTATTTTCCCTTGTCTTTATTCATATCCTCGACCTCTAAAGACAAACTAGTTAGTTGGCTCATGATCTAGTTAATGCCTGAGTTAGATTATCCCATCGGTGTTGATTCAAGCTTCATGCCTATCTCCAAAGATTCTTCTTGAGATATAATCTTCTGCTACATCAAAGGGATTATTATGTGTGGTAACAACGTATAAATGAACCACTCTTTGTTCTGTTCATCGGGGATCTAGAAAGTTAATCGGCCTGTCAGGGTCTTGAATCTCTGGTCGAACTCCCAAACAGGTTCTGCTACCTTTTGTTTAATCTCTTTTAGTTCTGTAATACATTGTGACTCTGACTTAGGTTTCTTAAACTTTGTTATCAACACATTCTTGATCTCATTCAGGGGCTTAGGCTGTGCCAGTCCTTGGACAAGTTTCATGTACCAGCTCAATGTGTGGTCCCTTAGCGTAGTGTTGAACTGGGTTCTCTCGATGGCTTCATCGGTGATACTTTTAGTATTCCATACGGCCTCACACATAAACCAATGTTGATCTAGATCTTCAGATCCATCTCCTCTAAAGATAGGGAGTCTCATTTCATCTACCATAAAGCTAACTAGGGTTCTTGTCTGAGTAGATGTTGGGCTACTAGTAACAGTACTCTGAAGACTCTGGTGGTTCTGACTATTCTGACTGCTAAGTATTGTTTGGACAACAGGAGGATTAGTGTTACTTACTTCAGTAGTTCGTGCAGTTCCTGAGGTTTCTGGCTCGCTTTGGCGCAGTTCTTCAGCTTCCCCTTCTTTTGTTCTGGTGGGCTCTGGATGCTCTTTGTCAGTTATATCTACCTGTTTTCCACTATAGAAACATTCTTATCCATATTTTTTCTTAAATAAATTTTCAAGGTGAACTCCTCAGAATACTTTCCCACTATGTGTATGCCCTGCTTCTGTGTCACTGTCGTTGTCCGAGATCTTGAACATTAGCCTTTTCAAGTCTGATCAGTCTACTGTATCTTCAAGATGTGGTTTTCATGCAAGATAATCTTGATTCTTATCTTTAGGAAGTGCAAACATTTTCCTCTGGGTCCCTTGAAAAATAATCTCTCAGCTTGGCTATACGATTATGTTCTATCAACAACAAACTCAGTGATATATCCTCTGATGGTACTATCAAACCAGTGATCTACTGCTCTGGATACAACGTTATCGACTCTCTTGACCTTTTGGATCAATGCTAGTGTCCAAACCATAGGGGTTCTATATCTGATTTCAAACTGTGTGTCAGCTAACCTAGCCAACCACTCATGTAGCTCCTGATGGATTCCTCCAAAGAAGATCTCATGAATATCGGTGAAGATGTATCTTTGTAGCCAATCTTCAGTGCTTATTTTAGGGTTCTTGTTCTGGGCTTCAAAAAAGTCCTCTTGATCCTCTACCCACTTATGAATCTCTGTCTTCGAAGGGAACCACCTTGACATTCCATTAAAAATATCTAGGTCCCGGCAACGGAACCATTTGTTAGCACATGGGTAGACCCAGGGTTCAGCTCCAAAAGCACACCAACAAGCCCTAGCTACTGGCCTTTTTGACAACACCTGCAAAGCAGGTGCAGTATCACCCAAAGCAGCTATGAAGGGGTTGCAGGATAGAGATGTCTACAACCAGGGGAATATCAAGCGGTCCTTATTACAACAACAACATAACATGCATCTACCATTCACTAGCTAGATCTATCCTTCATATCTATAGATCTTATCTAATACAATAATGCAGATAATAATATAACAATAACAGAGCTCAAAGTGTCAATCACACACACAACAAAAGATATACATGCTTCACCCTCTCTCTAGGGATACGTTGACAGAACTGTGCTTATGGTATATTAAGATAAAGCTTACAGTTATGATCTGCACTCTTAGCCAGCAGATCCCCTCTCTGTCTCTCTCCCTTTCTCCCTTCCTGCGCACCCAGTTGCAGGACTTTATCTTCGCACCCAGCTGAAGATCTTACAATACAAGAAGGCTCTCTCTCTCAGCACTTCTCTCACCCTTAATACAATATTCTCCCAATGAACAATAATCGACAACAAGGCTCAACCATAGTACCGACCTGACCTAGGTCCTCTCGACCTCTATTTATACATTACAATCCCTTACCAATAGCCTTAGGTCAAAACCTAGGTGTCAAAACCCTAATTACCAAAACCCTAGGTGTCTACAACCCTAGGTCAACTTGACCCATTCTTTCTAGGCTTTGCCAGCCTGTCTTTCCTTCTCCAACTCGCAGTGCTCCATGGAATCTAATGCTGGATTTTTTCCACTTCCTGAGTCATCCTCGGTCCATCTTCCTTGTTGATCTTTCATCCTCGATCTCCTCATCCAACGGCTTTATTTTCCTCACTTCACTCCATTGTGACAACCATTGTGACAACCATTGTGTCTCCTGTGAAGCTCACTTTTTACCTTTTCTTCCTCGTTCTTCGCTTCCTTCCATAACCCAAGGCCAATAGTTACACCTGCACAAGATAATCTCGCCACATGGATGCCTTTCCCTTGAGTTGATAGATAGAAATTCTACCTTCTGCATGAGAAGAATACTTATGCAATTGAAAATAATTTCTCATTCCCAGCAACCATGTCTCTGTATCTTCATCCTTCTTGTGCTCACCATCAAATGTAGCAGGTTTGGTTTTGTTCATTTCCCCTCGTATCTCATCCACCCCAGACCCCTTATGATTCTTGATAGGGGATGGACTTGAGTTGATGTGTTCCCTCTTATTGGAATGCCTCAGAGAGTGATGGTGATGTCTGCTAACACTTATGGTTCTTCCTTTCTCATCAGGGGACTTGTGACTTCCTGATTTGCTTGAGCCACTCCCCTTATCCAATTTCTTTTCTATTATGTTCAAGCTTTTCATTAACTTCATTTTGAAGTCATTTTGTTGCTCCTTGGATCTCATGAGACTTTCATTATAATCTTTATGTATTTTGACATCCCTATGCAAATTTTTAATGGTCTCTACCATATTCATGTTTTCATACTTCCTTCTCCGTGTCCATTGGAGTTTGTTCCTTCAATGCCCAAATGGGCATCCATCCCTCTGATCTCATCTTCCTGGATGTAATTCCCTTTTGAATATTCCATTCCTATGGACTCTATGCTAATCCTAATTTGATCTAGTTGTTGTTAACTCTGCAAAATGTCCAGCCAACAAAACTTTGTCACGCTAACTGTTTCATTATTTTAATGAAAATGTGAACCATTCTGGTTCAATAATATATTAGAATTATTTCTTTTGATTTCCTAAAAAATTGAATGCCCAAATAAATTTTATGGGTGGATATTTAGATTCCACTTTCCAACACCTTTTCAATGCCTACTCTCATGCTCAATTCTGAGTCTTGAGCAGAAAGTTATGATTATTTGAAAATTGCCCATTAATTTTTATGTTCACACTTCAACTTGGCACAACTCTGTGTTGTAATTATGCATTTTTGCACCTACTCCATTATATTTTTCATGGAATATCCATTGGTTTTATTCATATACATATTCTGGACACTTTTTCCAAGTTTCACCTTTTTCTGGGTTCTAGGTTGCTAGTTACAGCTTGCTGAAGTTCTAGGCCAATTCGTGTTTTTGGTCTGGAATGATACAGGTAACTTCTTTGCCATATTAAACATTTTTAGCATGCCTAGAAATTTAATTCAGCTCTGGTACTGTCTTCTATGGTTCAATATATTTCCATTGACTACTCATGCATCTAAATCTAATTCCAGAGCATAAATTTATGGCTCTTTGAAGTTAGTTGGGTCTTAAAATTTACCCTCCAATGTTTGCGTTGTAACTTTCTAATAAAAGATATGTTTGACGAACAATTTACACCATTAGAAATATATCTCCGAGCTATTTTGTTTGAGATGAAGAGACAAAGTGTACCATGTTACACTTTGTTATTGTGGTTTTTAAATTGCTAAAAACGTTTTTATGGGCCTCAAAAACACACTGCAAAAATATGACGTTCAACTAATATAAAACATCGCAGAAAATCATTGGTTTTTTGTTGTTGTTCACCCTCCAAATGACTTCGCGCGCACAAATTTCAACTGTATACCCATATATATCATACACAGCAACACCACAAGGTAAATCATGCTCCGCGCACCTATAACCATTGTGCATCACTTCTTTGTTGCGTCAATAACTGGCGCACACTACTTTTGTGTCACACGCCAATATCCACCGTGCAAAATTCTAGTTCTTGCACTATTACCTGTTGCGCGCCATTTTTGTATCACGTGCTGATATTTTGCGTGCATTTCACTCTACATGCTACACCATGCCAGAGTTTAGTATGCCCCTACCACTCACGAATACTATGCGCGCACCATTAAATAAATTGTCGCGTGATGACATATATCCACATTGCGTGCGCACCAACCAAACTCCTATGCGCTATGCCAATATTGTGCACACCAAGCGCGCCATTATTATGTGTGTGCACACCGCAGAATGCTAAATTTAGCGTGCGCACCCGCACACCAACATTTTTCCACATGATTCCAAAATTTAGCGCGCGCACCAGCATGCCAACATTTTTCCGCACGATGCCAAATTTTAGCACGCCAACCTGCGCACATTCAATTTTATGCACATCAATTCCTCGTGAATTTCGCTGTATAAATTGGGGCTTTTGCTTAACTTCTTCCCAATTTTTACCATAGACATTCTGCAACTATGAAATTTTCTCAATTTCACCCCGATAACACCAATTCAACCTCTGTAACAACAAATCGTTGTAGGTTGACATTTCTGGAACAAATTTTTCCCAAAATCAATTCACGAATTGAGAATTTTAATTACTAAATTCACTCCATCTGTCATGGCTTCACTGTAACTTCAAATTCGACCAATTCCAGGTCTGAATTTGCTAGAACAGATATTAAATCAGAAATATCTCAGCACTTGGCCAAATTTATCAATTTTCTCATGAATTTAACAACATAAATTGGAGCTTTTTCCCAATTTTGCATCGTTGCTTCTAAATTTTACCATGGACACTCTGTAACTCGAAATTTGGCCACTTTGAAACCCATCCTCTG
Source organism: Picea engelmannii (assembly GCA_009831015.1). Lineage (NCBI taxonomy): Eukaryota > Viridiplantae > Streptophyta > Pinopsida > Pinales > Pinaceae > Picea > Picea engelmannii. The sequence goes on along the minus strand of ML785222.1, from coordinate 72,399 downwards.
TGAAATTTCAATTCAACTCAACTTGCTCGGCCCATCCAGCCTCAGTGCTGAAAACTGAAGCTCCGATACCATATTGTAACATCCCCAGCCACCCACGTCGAGGCATGCTACACAAGAGAATGCTTTCATTCTCTCTGCAAAACACATTGTAACATACCCAACATCCAACTGAGTTATGCCACATAATTTTTTTTGTATGCATGCAATTAAAACATATACACACAGAACTCTTGCGAAAATTTATATATAAAACATAAACAGACAAATACGTTTTGTAAATGCACGGATTCATACAAAAATAATAGTAAACCTACACATGCATCATATACAGGCAATACCCATAAATATAAATACAGTTATAAGCACACATAGGATAAACCCATAAAAATAAACACGTAAATAATAATGCAACATGTAAATTTATCACACAATTGACACTTATCTTGGTAAGAATGTCACCAACTATGTACAGACCTTCCATGAACCTCCCATCCTTATACCACACTGCGCATCACTCTCAGCAGTGGGTCACCCCCGAGCTGGGACTCAACTCCACCTGGTTAAATGGATTCATAACCAAGCTAATGTTTCATAGACAACAGGAAATACTCTGTCACAGGTGCCCACTCAAACTAACAAACTACAATCCCCCATTCCCCACATGTTTGTCCCACCCCAAGAAGTGTACCCCTTCTCTGCTCAACAGTCCTTCAGCTGCCCCACTTCCTTTCTGGGCTTTAGCAACAGTCCAGACAGGAAGTCTCAAATCCCTATAGCTACATTTTATCACCTTTAGGAAATCAATTCCCAACAATTCTCTCACCTAGAGAGGAATTTCTCATGGGCCTGAAAACCTACCTCTTCAATATCCCATGGGCCTAACGACCCACTTCTTCAGTCCAGCTCCCAAGATAACCAGCTACACAAATAGGTATGGCTATGGATACATTTTTAGGTACAATGACATGAAGGTATGGAGGATATCTCCATGAGTGTGCGAATTATGATGGATGATTGACTGGATGACCGAATGATGAAAAGAGTGATGGAAAATGAACTAAGTCCCAACAATATGTTTGCATGTCCCCAACTTGACACTTGTCATGTTGGGAGCTACTTTGGCCCACTTGTCCCCAACTTTAGAACTTAGGATAAAATAGTTATCCATACTTTATGATTTAAGAAATATTAATATAATATTCCTTTTTGGCTTAAGCTCCCTAGGTTAGCCCCCTTTCCTTAAATATTAGCCCCCACCCTTTCCCTAACTAGTGGAGTTTAGTCCCCCATACTCTTTTATCATGGTCGGTCTATGCGCAATGATGTATTTTATATTAATGATTAGACATATAAAACAATAGGCGCACTGGCCTTTAGCATCTAGGCTCTCTGGTCTAATACACAACATAAGCATCCTAGCTTATAATAACTAGCTCACTAGCCTATAAAACACATCATATACAGAAAGGCTCCATGGCCTCAATATAGCACTCACATAAGATGTTGTACGCGGTATCCTATAATGTTCACACTTGATCATTTACTGTTCAGTACATGCGCGCACTATGCCATGAAAGGTGCATACAAAATAATATCAAACAACTCACCATATTAAGTACATTTACAATTGGGTTCATCCTAGGGATATTACATCCAGCCACTGAAATTCAATTTTTATCATCCTATCCTATAGATATTTTCTTCCTGGTTCCAACCACGCTATTACACTAAGGTGTTCCTCCAAGAGACAAGCTCCAAATAACACCTTCAGTGTAATTAATTAAAATATTCTCAATAATAACCCAAAATTATGAAAAATCATCGGAATGCAACGAAACCAAGGACAAGTTGTGTGGAATGGATCCTGATGATGAAATATGATGAATAATGTAAGTTGGGACCCATAAAAAATCCTCCACACTGTATGATCTCACTATCACCCCCAATTGCCTACTCTGGCAGGCATTCCAAACTGTAACATAAGGAAATCCAAAAATGGGAACATTACAGGTAACTATAAAAGACTATGAGGAAGAATCTCCACTTGAAAATCCTTCAATCAAAAAAAACCCTGCTTTGAACATAGATCAGAAGGAGCAGGTGTAAAACCCACCTTTTCTAGAAAGACTAAATATCAACAAAACTCAACCAAAATTCGACTTCTTTGGCGAACTAAAGAATCTGTGTGACTGAATATGTTAAGAACCAAATACTTTCATATAGAAACATCGCAAATATTCATAGAACAATATAGAAGAAACACACTTTTATTATTATCAAACCCTTATGGTAGAGAAACACCATACAATGGATCCAATTTTGGAAGGGATCCTCTCTTGTTCACTTGCCTCTTCAAGGGGGAAACCTCCTAATGAGCTTCAACTCCAAATACAATACTTATCTTCTTATCTCCTTACATTGCTTGAACCCCTTTATATAGTTCTACCACCCACCTATGAACATTCTATAGGAGGAACCTTCCAAGAAGTCCTCTTACATTTATTATATCTAACTACCATAGTGGGCCTTATTCAATACTATAGTGGACCTAGTCCACCTTACATTGAATGGCCTCCATTATTATCACTATGGGCCCTCTGGGCCTCCCCACTACCTCTCTAGCTACCTAACATTCCATCCCCCTTATGAAAGTGTTGTCTTCAATGCTTGTTATGAGGGTGTACAACCATATACTAGGGTCCCATGGATAAGTGTGGAACATAGTGCTGAAGTAGACTAGAGAACCATGGTCCCATGTAGAAACGAAATCCACCATGTTGAAGTACTCCAACCACCATTGTAAATCGGGGTCCCATGTCCAAGTTCTCATGTGAACTTCATGCATAAGATATATGAACCCAATAACCAACTGAAAATGATGCTCCAAAGACTGACACTTGTCATGTGGATCCAAATAAGAATATCCATCCACATAGTGGGAAAGGGTTGTAGTTGAATATGGAATGAATAATTGCTGGTTGTGGAGCCTGATTATCTTCCTAACTCAGATGTCTTGTGTTTTTCAGCCGTGTTTATACCCCATGAAGACTTTACACCCCAGAAGTATGTACACTCTTACACATGGGGGAGTACAGAGGAAGGGTACCCCCTCTGCATATTGTAATTTCATTGTAAATCTGGACCATTCATTATAAGGTCGCAGATCTAATGGTAGAAATTATGTTAGGGTTTTTTTCAATAGAAGGAAACCCTCTTTTACGAGGGAAATGTATTGCGGCTATGCATGATGGCAAGTATTGTATTATCAGAGAGGAGACTGTGAGAGAAAGAAGAGGACGTTACAACGGGTTTTGTTGTAGGTTGTATCCCTTCATTTGTTGTATAATAATAAAGGAAGGACCTGGCAATTTATCTGGTGGATGTAGCCCACACTGGGTGAACCATGTAAATCTGTGTCTCTCTTGTATTGTGTATCTTTTGTGTTTTGTTTCCGCATTTGTTTTATTTTATTGCTCTGCGGTCCTGTTTTTCTAACAATAATACCATTGTAGAATATGTAGGATGGACATTGGTAATCATAAATGGCTTCCAATTTTTTACATTGATGTTCTCTATAAAAGGTGTAGTAGAGTCATCAAATAAAATATGAAAGTGGTTGTCATCCCAGAAATGACAACTATCCATATACCAATCATCACAATCAGCCTCAAAATCATACCAAGCATATACTTATTGATTACATTCATCCCTGATGTCCTCCATAAGATATCTCTCCTTCATGCTAGCCAAGGAATCATGAATATTACGAAAACTATCCCTAAGGCCATCTACAAAATCATGCAATGTGTCATGCATTTGGGCTTTGAATGCTTCAATCATCTGTAGAATTTATTTTAGGGTTTGAGAGTGAATAGCCATTGGAAACACCACATAAAATATTCCAAAATATATCTTTGGAAAGTCTCTATCCTATGGGTCTAATCCGGTATCAATCTGAGCACCCTATGAAACGTTATGGACTCTTCAATCCTGTCGTCGTCACGAAAAACCGCCAAACATGGCTGATTTTAAATCGGCGATACATTCACTTCTATAACTCCAATTTGGAAGATTTTTTTTTGAATTTGGGTGAAATTGTGAGAGGAACTCATATATATAATTTTTTTGAGAAAATTCCTCCCCAGGTGCTACAGAAATTAGAAAAATCTCGCGGTCCTTCGCGGAAAAAACCCTGAAAAATAACAGATTTTAAAATGCCAATAATTTTACTTCCTAGACTCCGTTTTGGACGATTTTTTTTTAAAATTAGGTGTTTTGTAAGAGGACCTAAACTCTACAACCAATTTCTACAAATTTTTCACAAAAATATCATCTGGAATTTCTCGGCCCTCTTTGGCTTCTCCGGAAAAAACTACAAAAATAGAAAAAAAAAATGCCCACAATTCTTGCCAAGGAAAGTGCTTTGATAACAATTGTTAAGAACCAAATACTTGCATATAGAAACACCACAGATATTCAAAGAACAATATATAAGAACCACACTTTTATTATTATCAAACCCTTATGGTAGAGCAACACCATACAATGGATCCAATTATGGAATGGATCCTCTCATGTTCACTTGCCTCTTTGAGGGGAAAACCTCCTAATGAGATTTAGCTCCAAATAAAATACTTCTCTTCTTGTCTCATTACATTGTTTGAACCCATTTATATAGTGCTACCAACCACCTATGAACATTCTAGAGGAGGAACCTTCTAGAAGTGGAACCTTCCAAGAAGTCCTCTTACATTTATTATATCTAACTACCATAGTGGGCCTTATTTAATACTATAGTGGACCTAGTCCACCTTACATTGAATGGCCTCT
>ML785222.1:30834-55199 GCA_009831015.1 Picea engelmannii | reverse complement strand
AGGCCTGTGAACATTGCTATCTGAATCAAGTGCTATTTCTGTTCAAGTGCTATTTCTGTTGCTATTTCGTATATCATTTCTGTGTATTGTGAAGATTATGATGGATATTTTACTGCTATTCTGTTATTTCTAGCATTTCGTTTATGTTCTTCATATTTTATATATCTGGTATCTTGCACATTGTAAAATCAGAGGGAATATTAGAAGTTGTATTAATCTCAATGGACTCCTAGGAGTATGTTTCTAATTTTATGGTCTTACAACCCAATACTTCCTTGGTTGGCTACCCCTTTATTTTGGGACGACCATGGTTGGAAATTGTTGATGCCTACATAGGTTGTAAATCTAGGACCATGAAAATCCCTCATGGAAGTTCAACAAATAAATTCTCTTTGTACCCCCAATCCAAGCCCAATATCGACCTAGAAGCACCCATTTGGGTGGATGACGAGGAGGATCATGAGGATGAGGAGATTTCCCAACAAGTACTTTTAGTAGAGCAATACCTTTTTTTCAGAGACAAGACAAAAGATGAGGAGATCAATGATTTCATAGATTTTGCCTCATCATCTTCTCGACATAGCCTTAATCATATCCCAAGAATACCTGCTCAAGAAAACATATCCATGGTTTATGCACCATCAATACCACAAGAGACACCCACTACTGAAAGCCTTAAGTCTCTAACTGGACCTATAGATATTATCCCAAGAAATTTATTGAAAATTAACTCGGGGTTGTCTAAACCACAAAAGAAATAACTCATTGAGGTCCTAAGAAAGTACAAAATTGATTTCTCATAGGACTATACAGATATGAATGGAATCCACCCATACTTGTGTACACACCATATATACAACAAAGAACAATCCAAACCCATTCTTCAACTGCAACGCAGGATGAACCCAACATTGAAGGAGATAGTTAAGGAAGAACTACAGAAACTACTCTCCGTAAATTTCATCTATTCTATCTCCGACAGTCAATGGATATCCCCTCTTGTTATAGTTCCCAAAAATAATGGTAAATGGAGGATATGCGTTGACTATAGGGAGTTAAACAAATCCACCCATAAGGGCCATTTTCCACTACCCTTTATCAACTAAGTGTACTTCTCTTTCCTTTATGGGTTTAGAAACTACAACCAAGTTTAAATTGCATCCAAGGATCAAGAGAAGACCACATTCATTTTCCCATGGGGAACATTTTCATATAGGGTGTTACCATTTGGACTTTTAAATGCTCCAACTACCTTTCAAAGGTAATTTCTTGGTATATTTTCAATCCCATTCACAAATGTGTAGAAGTTTATATGGACGATTTCATGACCTATGGTGACACCTTCATATCATCCCTCGTTCACTTAGAAAAATTACTTAAGAACATGGAGTCCAATGTCGCTCTCAACAATGAAAAATGATCCATGATGTTAACATAAGGTATTTTTTTAGGGAATCACATCTCTCCAGTAGGTATATGGGTGAATCCATAAAAGATAGAGGTAATACTTAATCTCCCTCCCCTAGAAACACAAAAAAAGGTAAGAAATTATCTAGGAAAGGATGGATATCATAGATGCTTTATGGAAAATTTTGCAAAACTTACATGCCCCTTATTCTTTTTACTCACACAGGATGTTGAATTCAATTGGAATGATAGGTGCTAGAGTACTTTTGAATAACGAAAGGAGAAATTAAAAATAATTCCTCTCATAAGGGTACCAGACTGGTACTTTCCATTTCACATATCCACAGATGCATTAGACATGGCCATGAGAGTCATGCTAGGACAACAAGAAGAATCACGTAATCCATATGTAATACACTTTATCAACAATAATATTACACTTGATGGGCTAAATTATACAGTCGCATAAAAAGAGTTTCTTGTTGTCATCCACACTATAAATATTTTTTTCCAATACATAACTGAATATCTTGTAATCGTACACACTCATAATGTTTCCATAAGATATTTGATGAATAAACCTATCACTTCTGGAAGGGTGACAAAATGGTTACTACTGTTACAAGAGTTTGACATTACCATCATGGACAAAACAGGGAAAGATAACGTAATTGTTGACTTCCTTTCCCGTCTGGTCAATGCTGAGAATGCACCCCCAGTCGAGGACACTTTTCTTGATAAGAACCTTTTCACAGTATCTAATAAATCATCGTGGTTTGCAGATGTTTCTAATTACTTGGTTGCAAGAAAAAATCCATCACACCTATCACCAAAAGAATGATAGAGGGCCATCATGCAAAGTTGAAGGTATTCCTGGATTGAAGGATGTATTTTGTACACAGGACTTGATTCATTCATCCAACAATATGTAAGGGAAGAAGAGATTTATGACATATTGAGGGAATGGTATGATGGGACTTGCAGCAGACACTTCATGGAAAATATAAGAAGAGATAAAACCTCCTGGTAGAGAAAACCATTATGGTAGAGAAGCACCATACAATGGATCCAATTATGGAAGGGATCCTCTCATGTTCACTTGCCTCTTTGAGGGGGAAACCTCCTAATGAGATTTAGCGCCAAATAAAATACTTCTCTTATTGTCACATTACATTGTTTGAAACCCTTTATATAGTGCTACCACCCACCTATGAACATTCTAGAGGAGGAACCTTCTAGAAGTGAAACCTTCCAAGAAGTCCTCTTACATTTATTATATCTAACTACCATAGTGGGCCTTATTTAATACTATAGTGGACCTAGTCCACCTTACATTGAATGGCCTCTACTATTATCACTATGGGCCCTCTGGGAATCCCCACTACCTCTCATATGAGGGGAGTGCAAAGGGGGGTACCCCCTTTTCATATTGTAATTTCATTGTAAATATGAACCGTTCATTATAAGGTCACATATCTAATGGTAGAAATTATGTTAGGTTTTTTTTCCCAAGAAGGAACCCCTCTTTTATGAGGGAAATGTATTGTGGCTATGCATGATGGTGAGTATTGTATTCTGAGAGAGGAGACTGTGAGATAAAGAAGAAGAAGTTATAGTAGGTTTTTCTGTAGGTTGTATCCCTTCATTTGTTGGATAATAATAAAGGAAGGACATGGCAATTTCTCTGGTGGACATATCCCACACTGGGTGAACCACGAAAATCTGTGTCTCTCTTGTATTGTGTATCTTATGTGTTTTGTTTCCGCATTTGTTTTATTTTATTGCCCCGCGGTCCTGTTTTTCTAACAATAATACCATTGTAGAATATGCACGATGGACATTGGTAATCATAAATGGCTTCCGATTTTTTACATTGATGTTCTCTATAAAAGGTGTAGTAGAGTCAACAAATAAAATATGAAAGTGGTTGTCATCCCAGAATGACAACTATCCATATACCAATCATCAAAATCGGCCTCAAAATCATACCAATCATATACTTATTGATTACATTCATCCCTGATGTCCTCCATAAGATATATCTCCTTCATTCTAGCCAAGGAATCATGAATATTACGAAAACTATCCTTGAGGCCATCTACAAAGTCATGCAATGTGTCATGCATTTGGGCTTTGAATGCTTCAATCATTTGTAGAATTTATTTGAGGGTTTGAGAGTGAATAGCCATTGGAAACACCACATAAAATATTCCAAAATATATATTTGGAAATTCTCTATCCAATGGGTCTGATCTGGTATCAATCTGAGCACCCTGTGAAACGTTATGGACTCTTCAATCCTGTCGTCGTCACGAAAAAACCCCAAACATGGCTGATTTAAAATCGGCGATATATTCACTTCTGTAACTCCAATTTGGAAGATTGTTTTTTTAATTTGGGTGAAATTGTGAGAGGAACTCATATATATTATTTTTTTTAGCAAATTCCTCCCCAGGTGCTACAAAAATTATAAAAATCTCGCGGTCCTTCGCGGAAAAAACCCTGAAAAATAACAGATTTTAAAATGCCAATAATTTTACTTCCTAGACTTCGTTTTGAACGATTGTTTTTTTAAATTAGGTGTTTTCTAAGAGGAACTAAAATCTACAACCAATTTCTACAAATTTTTCCCAAAAATATCATCTGGAATTTCTCGGCCCTCTTTGGCTTCTCCGGAAAAAACTGCAAAAATAGAAAAATAAATGCCCACAATTCTTGCCAAGGAAAGTGCTTTGATAACAAATGTTAAGAACCAAATACTTTCATATAGAAACACCACATATATTCAAAGAAAAATATAGAAGAACCACACTTTTATTATTATCAAACCCTTATGGTAGAGCAACACCATACAATGGATCCAATTATGGAATGGATCCTCTCATGTTCACTTGCCTCTTTGAGGGGGAAACCTCCTAATGAGATTTAGCGCCAAATAAAATACTTCTCTTCTTGTCTTATTACATTGTTTGTACCCATTTATATAGTGCTACCACCCACCTATGAACATTCTAGAGGAGGAACCTTCCAAGAAGTCCTCTTACATATATTATATCTAACTACCATAGTGGGCCTTATTTAATACTATAGTGGACCTAGTCCACCTTACATTGAATGGCCTCTACTATTATCACTATGGGCCCTCTGGGCATCCCCACTACCTCTCTTCCAAGATATCGAATATGTCCCAATCTAGTCAAAATCCATTAGTGAGTTATTCCTACAAAGACCAGGTAGAAAAAGGAAAGATCCTCAGATGATACATGTGATAGGCAAATTGGCAGAAATAATGCTCATCAGAGTTTCCATGGAAACATAGTTAGACCCTAGAAATCTCATAGTCGATGTTCAGATCAACAGAACCACCATTCATAATATCTTGATCGACCTAGGGGCCACCGTCAACGTTGTGACTCAAGAAACCATGAGAACCTTAGGGTTGACATGCCTTAGATAGACCCCGATGGTATTACAACTGGCAGAGCAATCCATTGTAAAAGCAGAGGGAATATTAGAATTTGTATTAATCTCAATGGAATCCTAGGAGTATGTTTCTAATTTTATGGTCTTACAACCCAATACTTCCTTGGTTGGCTACCCCTTTATTTTGGGACGACCATGGTTGGAAATTGTCGATGCCTACATAGGTCGTAAATCTAGGACCATGAAAATCGCTCATGGAATTTCAACAAATAAATTCTCTTTGTACCCTCGAGCCAAGCCCAATATCAACCTAGAAGCACCCATTTGGGTGGATGATGAGGAGGATCATGAGGATGAGGATATTTCCCAACAAGTATTTTTAGTAGAGCAATACCTTTTTGTCAGAGACAAGACAAAAGATGAGGAGATCAATGATTTCATAGATTTTGCCTCATCATCTTCTCGACATAGCCTTAATCATATCCTGAGCATACCTTCTCAAGAAAACATATCCATGTTTGATGCACCATCAATACCACAAGAGACACCCACTACTGAAATCCTTAAGTCTCTAACTGGACCTATAGATATTATCCCAAGAAATTTATTGAACATTAACTCGGGGTTGTCTAAATCACAAAAGAAATAACTCATTGAGGTCCTAAGAAAGTACAAAAATGATTTCTCTTAGGACTATACAGATATGAATGGAATCCACCCATACTTGTGTACACACCATATATACATCAAAGAACAATCCAAACCCATTCTCCAACCGCAACGCAGGATGAACCCAACATTGAAGGATATAGTTAAGGAAGAACTACAGAAACTACTCTTCGTAAATTTCATCTATTCTATCTCTGACAGTCAATGGATATCCCCTCTTGTTATAGTTCCCAAAAATAATGGTAAATGGAGGATATGCGTTGGCTATAGGGAGTTAAACAAATCCACCCATAAGGTCCATTTTCCACTACCGTTTATCAACTAAGTGTACTTCTATTTCCTTTATGGGTTTAGAAACTACAACCAAGTTTAAATTGCATCCAAGGATCAAGAGAAGACCACATTCATTTTCCCATGGGGAACATTTTCATATAGGGTGTTACCATTTGGACTTTAAAATGATCCAACTACCTTTCAAAGGGAATTTCTTGGTATATTTTCAATCTCATTCACAAATGCGTAGAAGTTTATATGTACGATTTCACGACCTATGGTGACACCTTCATATCATCCCTCGTTCACTTAGAAAAATGACTTAAGAACATGGAGTCCAATATCGCTCTCAACAATGAAAAATGATCCATGATGTTAACATAAGGTATTGTTTTAGGGCATCACATCTCTCCAGTAGGTATATGGGTGAATCCATAAATGATAGAGGTAATACTTAATCTCGCTCCCCTAGAAACACAAAAAAAGGTAAGAAATTATCTAGGACAGGATGGATATCATAGATGCTTTATGGAAAATTTTGCAAAACTTACATGCCCCTTATTCTTTTTACTCACAAAGGATGTTGAATTCAATTGGAATGACAGGTGCTGGAGCACTTTTGAATAACTAAAGGAGAAATTAAAAACAATTCCTCTCATAAGGGTACCAGACTGGTCCTTTCCATTTCACATATCCACAGATGCATTAGACACGACCATCAGAGTTATGCTAGGAAAACAAGAAGAATCACGTAATCCATATGTAATACACTTTATCAGTAATAATATTACACTTGATGGGTTAAATTATACAGTCGCATAAAAAGAGTTTCTCGTTGTCATCCATGCTATAAATATTTTTTTCCAATACATAACTAGATATCTTGTAATCATACACACTCATAATGTTTCCATAAGATATTTGATGAATAAACCTATCAATTATGGAAGGGTGACAAAATGGTTACTACTGTTACAAGAGTTTGGCATTACCATCATGGAAAAAACAGGGAAAGATAACGCCATTGTTGACTTCCTTTCCCGTCTGGTCAATGATGAGAATGCACCCTCAGTCGAGGACACATTTCTTGATGAGAACCTTCTCACAGTATCTACTAAATCATCGTGGTTTGAAGATGTTTCTAATTACCTGGTTGCAAGAAAAATTCCATCACACCTATCACCAAAAGAATGATAGAGGGCCATCATGCAAAGTTGAAGGTATTCCTAGATTGAAGGATGTGTTTTATACACAGGACTTGATTCCTTCATCCAACAATATGTAAGGGAAGAAGAGATTTATGACATATTGAGGGAATGGTATGATGGGACTTGCAGTGGACACTTCACGAAAAAAATAAAAAGCTATAAAATACTTCACCTTGGATACTACTATCCCACTATCTTCCGCAATGCCAAGGAGTATGTAAAAAGGTGTGACAATTTCCAAAGAATGGGACGCCTAGTTCAGTAAGACATAATTCCTCTACAGACACAATTGGTAGTGGAGCCTTTTGAGAAATGAGCCTTTGATTTCATGGGACCTATTTACCCTCCATCCTGGAAAAAATCCTACATCATGGTTTTCACAAACTACATTACAAAGTGGATGGAAGCAAATGCCCTCCTAGCAGCAACAAAACAAGTTGTGGCATAATTTCTCCATAGAGAAATCTTCATTGGGTATGGGATACCCAGGGATATTGTTATAGATGGGGGAGATAAATTTACCTCTAAGCACATTAGAACCATCATAGATCTCTACCATATTAAGAACAATATGACCACTCCATATCATCCACATGTCAATGGGAAGGTGGAAGGGATGAATAAAATCCTTGATAACATCTTGAAAAATATTGTTTCATTTCATCTCAAGGATAGGGTAGAAGAACATCCAGATGCATTATGGGCATACAAAAACACCCGGAGAAACACCACAAGGTGCACTCCATATGAGCTAGTTTATGGGAAGAGAGCTATTTTTCCCATATAGTTCGAAGTGAAAACTTTGAGGACTACACTTCAACTAGGCATGGATCTGTCAGAAGCACAATGTCAGATCCTTCACCATCTTAGTGAACTAGAAAAACTATGTCTATCTACTTTGCATCATACGTTATTCGTTCAGCAAAAAAGAGATAATTTGCATGAAAAGTTCATAATGAAGGAGTTCTCGGTTGGAGATTGGGCCTTATTGTTTGACACGAGATTCAAGGACTTCAAAGGGAAATTTCATACTTGATGGTTGGGCTCCTATGAGGTTGATGTTGTATATGATAATGGGGTAGTAATAATCTGAACCATTGATGAAGACGGAACTCCATTAGTGGCCAATGGGCATAGACTCCAACTGTACAAAACATTTCTATCTCAGGAGGCCTTCTTGGAAAATAATGACCTTGAGATTGTTACATGAGTGGATCCCCACTCGCCAAATAATAATTGAATTTTTTTTTAATAATGTCCAGATCATGAAAATGGTTTTTAGAGCACAATTAGGCAAGTAATGCCTGGAAACCATTTAATGGAAGACATTACCCAAAGAAAAAGCTAAATGGACTTTGTTTTTTTTTTTGTAATAATTCATGAATAATGGGGTACTTCCAATATTTTTGCGATGGTTATGTCAATCCCCCATTGTTCATGAAATTGAATTTTTTTTAATCCTTTTGAGTTGCAGGATCTCTCTGATCTTTTCTTGAGGTGAGGGTGTTTGTACCACGAAATACTTGTTGTTGCAACACCATATGATGTTGCAACACCCCGTGTTGCGGCAACACCCTTCGATGTTGCAACACCTCATAATGTTGCAAACACCTTCGATGCCAAAACATACTGTGACACCTGACCAACACTGAAACGAGAATATATTTATTGTGACATCATTCAATGTGGTGACACCATCTGATGTGGTGACACCTTCCAACATGAAAATCTCCCATCCAAAAGCCACCTCACTGCAAAATTAGGTCATTAATGCACCACCAATTGATATGACCCAACAATCAACACAACAGTCTATGATGTCAGGCCAACCAAGCATGGACGAACAAGTTGAATCAACACATGAGGTAAGAATTAAAGGTACATGCTCCCCCAGTACATGTTACATACCACTTAGTTGACATAGAGTTGATGTGACTGACCTGACCCCCTTACCACGTGCAATCAATTACTTTTCCTAAATAGTCATTATTTCCATTTATAATCACCCATTACCTATGCATCTGACTTGTCTTCCCACCAATCCCATGACAACAAATATTATACGATTTAACCACCTCACAACCACCATATCCATCCAACAAAATTCAATTTTTTTCCCGTCACCTCCATCAACTTATTACTTTCAAAAGGTGATAAAACTCATATTTTTCATTATTCCATCTCTTTGACCATACCGTTGTTGGCCCTTGGTTATGGAAGGTTTTGAATATTAACAAAAGAAGCGCAAAGTGCGAACTACGTGGAAGACAAGTTGATTGAGATTGGGTCGAAGTGACCAAAAGAGCAGAAAATACGGAGCGAAGTAAGAGAAAGAAAGTCATTGGATGGGGAGAGCGAGGAAGATAGATCAGCAAGGAATATGGATCATGAATGACTCATCAAGTAGGAAAATCCACCAATAGATGATTTGGATCACCTCGCAATAAAGAAGGAAAGACAGGCTAGCGAAGCCCTAAAAATGTGGGTCAAGTTGACCTAGGGTTTTGGTATTTAGGGTTTTAAAACCTAGGTTTTGGCCTAAGGATGTTCGAGAGTCATTGTAATGTATAAATAAAGGTCTAGAGGACCTAGGATCGGGTTGTTGTTGATTGATTTGTCATTCATGCATGTTATGAGTGAGTATTGTTGCTGTGAGAGAGAAGTGTTCTCAAAGAGAGAGCATTCTTGTATTGTACGATCTTCAACTGGGTGCGAAGATCAAACCCTATAGTTGGGTGCATAGGGAGGGAAGATAGAGAGAAGGAGAGAGATATCTTCAAGCTAAGTGCAGATAGAACTGTATGCTTTCATCTAATATATTATAAAGCACAGTTCTGTGGACGTAGCCCTAGGGAGAGGGTGAACCGTGTATATCGTGTTTTTGTGTGTGATTGATGTTGTGTTATTTTGTTCTCTGATATACTGTTAATGCATTATAGTGTTAGATCTGAGATATATTATGAAATGTAGGCTTAAGAAAGATAAATAATAGATAGATCTGTGGGAAAGTGTTTCCCTAGACCCACTTTGCATTACCTATGGTTGTAGACACCTGTGTCATGCAACCCCCTATTGCTACTTCGGGTGAGACTGCATCTGCTTCACGGGTGTTTCCGAAAGGGCTAGTAGTTAGGGCTTGTCGGTGCATTGTTAGAGTTGAACCCTGGGTCTACCCCTGTGCCAAAAAGCACTACAAGACCTCCTCTGCAACCAGGTTAGTGAAGTTTCCATTCTACCATTGAATCTTGTTGTGAAAACCATGGGTGGATCCATCATACATCATAAGCCATACGCAGGCCTGGTAAGAGCCAACGATGAGGTATGGAGAGTCTTTTAGGTTGCACGATGGACGGTTTACATTGAAATACTACATGGGTTCAATGAGGAAGTTTCTTTGGAGTTTTCACTTAGGATGCAAGAAAACAAGGATAAAGTCTACAAATTACCGATAACATTGAATGAATAAGTAATGTTCGCAGTAACATGGCTTCCACGAGAGGGAGAACAGTGATTTTCCCAAAAATTGGCATCACCTGGTGTGAATGACGAATTCTTGGAAGCAGGGGAATAATTAGAAAGGAAAGGAAATGGGTTTGACAAAAATTATTTGTCTCTTCCATGGGAAAAGGTTGTGTATCACATCTAGAAATACTTCACCTACGAATGATTCCACAGAGTCATATTTTGATATCACATGAAGCTCTTGAACCACCTTCAATTCCAAGGGTTAGTCAACATCCCCTTATTTATTTGGAAAGTCTTGCAACAAATGGCCCAAAGTGTTCAAAGATCCAAGTGGCCACGATATTCCCTCTCTCACCACAGGACTAATAAGATCCTTGTAATACATTCACTATAATGATCATGTCGTGCATGGGGGGACATCGTGAGTCTTCTCCCACTAGTTGCAGAAAATGAAGGACTAAGAAATGAAACACTTGTTGTAACACAAGAGGTTGAAACAACAGTTCCAAGACAACCTTCAAGGGAGGCAGAGACACACCAGGAAACCACCCACGAACATGAGGAGAGAACACCCTCAAAAGTAAAGGAATGACCCACGAGAAAAATAAAATCTAGAAAATTCTGAAGAATAAAACGACACAATCCTCGTCCCGAAAAAAAGACCCTGTTGCAACACAACAACCGACAAGAAGAGGGGAATAGACAGAAGAATCACCTACTATAACACAAGAACCAACATGAGAAGTGGAATCATCAGAAGAAGATATGGAGGAGGAAATTCTTATTGTCGCACAAGAACTAGTAGAAGGAATGAATCCATTAGAGGAAAAGATAGACGAAGAATACCCTGATGCAACATAAGAAGATGCAGCATAAAGTGAAAACCTTGCTACAACACAATAATCGATGGGTGAAAAGGAAATCCCTACTACAACACAAGAACCAACAGGTAAAAAGGAAAACCCTGTTGCAACATAAGAACCAACAGGTGGAAAGGAAAACCTTGTTAGAACACAAGAACCAACAAGTGAGGGTGAAAATTTTGTTGCAACACAGGAGCTAACAGAGGATATGAAGGGAGAGCATGTTACATAATTGAATATCATGAAGGATCACACTACGCCCTCCAAGAAAATAATTATCATGCACAACATGCATCATCTCATTTCAAGTAAAATCTTAAGGCCATTGCACTCTGTCCTTATGCAACATAATATCAATTTAAAAAGAATGAATCAGAAATTCCAAAGGAAGGTGAAAATGTTAAGGGCCAAGATAAAACGGGGCCAAAAAAGTCTTGATTGGCTCACCTAAGTGGTTGATTTAAGCCAACATGTCTATAAAAAATTGGAGGAACAATATGCTAAACCATCCCTGGAGGAAGAAATTGTTGGAAGAGTAGTGGTACTCCCAAAAAGAGTAGTGGTACTCCCAAAAAGAGTAGTGGTACTCCCAAAAAGAGTGGATGTTGAAACCAAAACTGAGGGGACACTGACCCAAGACCGAGGAGACAAAATAGACGAAGTAATGCCTCCTAAGTAGATAGATGAGGAAAATAAAACTCATGGGACCTTGATTGAGGACTGAGGAGGAGGAAACCCAGACAAAGGGACCCTGTATGAAGGATGTGGGAGTCCAAACATATATTGAAGGTGATTTATGGATGAGGACCAACCTAACCAAATAGAAAAGTATGGTTGGATCTTATGAAAAAGTAACATTTACTCTGGAAGAGTGCCAACAAGCCATCTATAACCTGAAGCAAATATGGGTTGAGCAATTAGCAATCCATCGATGTAAATGGGAACGATGGAAAAATGGTGTAGATAAGGCCTCTGAGATACAAGCCCAAATAAAAATCCTTAGGGAATAAAAAGGACATGTGATTTACCTTTTAGGATCCATCCTCAACTATTTTGATTCATAAATCGTCAACAGTATCATATCCTACAAATAGTTGCAAGGCACACTTAATTTTTTTATTATTATCTATGATATAAATATATAACTATAGGTGGTACCCCCTATGGTGAAAGAAATGATATTTATTTTCAAATACTCTCGGGATAAGAGAGTTTATAATCTACTGAAATGGCATCATCCATATTACATAGTGATAATTTTCTCTTCTTTCAATCCGATTATGAGTTCCATTTTTTATTTGGTTGCAAAGAAAAGGAAAATGTTGTGCCCATAAAACTGCAAAAAGGTTTTCTATTATGCATACATCCATACTCACAAGGTGTTATTATATGATGATTATTCACAAAAATGGTTATATTTCTTGTCAAAAGATTACATATCTCAACGGTTACATGTCATAAAAGTTTGGTAGTAAACTACATGATATATTTCAAAGGAATTGCAAATTTTTTATATATCATAGTGTGATATAGTTTACATGCAAAGGATTTTATGTAAACTTGAATAGCGTTGTTGTTGGTTGTGGAGTCTGATTATCTTCTTGTTTCATAGGTATTTGTTTTCATATATGTTTATACCCCATGAAGACTATACACCCCTCCACGTGGGGGGTTGAAATGGGGAATTTCCCCCCCTGCAAGGTCCATGGAAAAGCGGGCCCCCGAAGGAAAAATTGCCTTGTAAATGTATATTGTAATTTCATAGTAAATATGGAACATTCATTATAAGGTCGCAGATCTGATGGTAGAAGTTATGTTAGGTTTTTTTTCCCTAGAAGGCAACCCTCTTTTATGAGGGAATTGTATTGCATCTATGTATCATTGTGAATATTGTATTCTAAGAGAGGAGACTGTGAGAGAAAGAAGAGGAAGTTACAACAGGTGTGTTGTAGGTTATATCCCTTCATTTGTTGGATAATAAAAAGGAAGGACCTGGCAATTTCTCTAGTGGACGTAGCCCACACTAGGTGAACCACGTATATCTGTGTCTCTATTGTATTGTGTATCTTTTGTGTTGTATTTCCTCATTTGTTATTATTTTATTACTCCTCAATCATATTTTTCTAACAGTGGTATTTCATACCAAAAACATATGAGAAGGTATCGGATTTATGTAAGGAAAGGTGGCATGTTATAATATAAATTTTTGAAGTTCATTACACATATTGTTTATGGTATAACATATGAACTAAATGTTGATATTTCCGACCATTGTAAAGATATA
Source organism: Picea engelmannii (assembly GCA_009831015.1). NCBI lineage: Eukaryota > Viridiplantae > Streptophyta > Pinopsida > Pinales > Pinaceae > Picea > Picea engelmannii. Next base: position 41,607 of record ML785222.1, on the reverse strand, counting down.
CTTTGACACTCGGGGTTGAACATATGAATTGTTTATATTGCTAACTCGTTTTGAATGTGGTTTAATGAAAGCTCGAATAATAAATTTTAATGAGAATCTTTGGGACGTCATTTAAGTTGACATTAAAGGTGTCTATGACGTGGTTTGTGTGGCATGTGATTTCTTGTGTATGTGGAAACCCTTCTGGTCTGTGATTTGTCGATGGTGGAAAGTGGAGTCTAATATGGATTTACAATTATTATGAAGATTGATTTCGAGAGACATGATAATGCCATGCATTCAATGCATAGTACACGAGAAGTCACATAATGAGGTTTACTACCTTTGCACTGGGGTTTTGTCATTTCATTTCATTTCAGCTTCCTGAGTGACAATATTTTTCCAAGAGCTCAACCGTGGTGGTTATGGTAACTGTGGAACTGGTTTTTCAAAGGTATTTGAAGCACAGAGAAAGGTGTATTCTATCTTTTCATCCATCGAATGCATGATCTTTTTGCAGTAATAATTTTTAAAAAGGATTTGTTTGAGTGGTAATATGATTGTGCTTCTACTTGTTCTTCCTCTCAAACTAGTTTCACTTACTTCTGAAGAAAATGCTCCTTATTTCATAAATATGTGTTGTTATAACTATTCTTGCATAAACCCTCGTCTTGACAAGCAGTGTTTTAGTCCAAACTATGTGAACTCTATGTTTTTAACTTCATTTTTTGTTTTCATACACTTAAGGGAACCTTATGGAACCAAGAAATCAAGGTTGATCCTAAAATTGTATCACTCATAAGTGTATGTGATGGTTGATTTGATGTGTCAGCCAAATTGGTGACACCTCCCAATATTGGAGGGAGGTTCTGCAAGCGTCTAGAATGATGGGAATTATGTGGTTCCCCTATTATTATGGACTTTCTAAGGATGTGTGTGAGTGGTGATGAGAGAAATAAATAAACAAGTGTTTTTTATATTTGTGGACTATCTCGACAATGTCATTTACAGTTGCGAAATTTGTGATTTTTTTGGATGAAAATGCAAATAGGAAGGTAATAAATAATTTACCTAATCTCTTCTGGAATGAGGAGGCATGGTTGCATCCTTGAGATGAAATGAAATTTTTTTGTAATTTCCAAAATTTGGAAATGTGTGGAATCCACCAATGGAGCTATTCAATCCAGTATAGAGCACCAGAAACGGGGCATCTTAGGAAGAAAGGTGAGCATCGGTGCTTTCTTGAGAGTTTGGAAGCATGGGATGCACTGTAACAAGGAAAATCGGTTTGGTATTTTTTTTATTTACCCTACTTCAGTGCACCTTTCAACATTTAGGTGCACTGGAGCATAATATTCAACGTCAATGGTGCGATTTATTCGGTGCATATAATTTTATTATAAAGTATGGTGGTGGATTTGAACATTGATGCTCTGGGGCGTTATGTTTCAAGTACGCATCAGTGCAATGGATGAAACTTGGTGCACTGTTGGTTAAATTTTATATATTATTGAGCTAGCGGTGTGGTTAATGAAGTGTAATGTGTCGGTGCGGGTATAATCCCATTTTGTGTTGATGTCAAGGCTTTCTGAAGGATGCACCACATTGTTTTTTTAGTAATTTATCACAGAGTGCTAGCTTGAATGGCATCGATGCATACATATATGGAGGCACTGGTGATGGTTCTCACTATGTGTTTAACACAGTATGCACTGCCTCTGGGCGAGCTAGATTGTTCAAGTGCACCGCACGAAATTGAGAAAAAAAAATGAAAAAAATGTCAAATTTTAAGCTAAATTGTAATTTTGATTGGATGAAAATGAAAATAGGAAGGTAATAAATAATTTTCTTGCATTGTTCCGTCTCGAGGAGGCATGGTTGCACTGTTAAGAGGAAATGAAAATTTGTGGAAATTTCCAAAATTTGGAAATGTGTGGAATCCACCAATGGAGCTATCCAAGTCGATGTAGAGTATCAGAAACAGGGTGTCTTAGGAAAAAATGTGAGCATCAGTTCTTGCTTTAGATATTGGAAGGATGGAATGTGCAGCAACAATGAAAATTGGTTTGGTAATTTTTGTTTATTTATCCTACAACGATGCACCTTTCGATAGTTAGGCGCACCGTTATGTGTTCTTCAACGACATCAGTGTGATTTATTCGATGCATGTAATTTTATCATAAAGTATTGAGGTGTTATTGGAACATGGACACATCGAGGCATTATTGTTCATGAACGTTCTGGTGTGTATATTCCTTAAAGGTGCACTAAGGAAAAAAAACTCTGCAAAAACCTACGACCACCCACCCCCGCTATGAAAAATGATTGGGCATTCAAACATTTAGGTATCGGTGTAGTAGTTTTTATATGTGCATCGGTGAATATGTTCTATAAAGGTGCATCGAAAAAAATAACCTCCACAAAAACCTTCAGCGACCCGCCTCTACTAACAACCTCCGGTATAAACAACTAAGGGAAGAATTTTTCAGAGAGGTTCCGTAAAAACCTCTGCAAGAAGGTGTTCTCCTTGTAGTGTGTAGATTGTTAAATATTTTTCTAGTTTGTTGTCCTTAGAATTGGTGACTTTGTCAAATATATCTTGAAACCTTCATCTGATCATTTTCTCTTGATATGACTTCATAGCTAGAACAATGTTTGAATGAATTTCCCTAGCATATATAATGCATGATAGTTCGCAAGTTCCATACAAATTCCAAATTGATAATTAAATGAATAGTATTTCTAACTATTTTTCTAAGAAATTAGAAAGGTAATTAAAATTCATGTCAATAACTATTTCAGACTTGTGATGTTGAACTGGTGATGTTATTCTTGTAAATTTCAAAGCAAGAAAAACTTTGCATATCTCCTTGATATCATGCCTTGACATTGTTGAAGTGTATTTTATATTTATCTCTTTGTCAAACATGGGTGGAGGGATCTCAATGATCATAGTGACCATTGTAGAAGGTAGAAACCCACTACATAGCCCTGAGTAGAAAATGAACAATGTCTTCAAGTGCATTTTGTTGGAGCAGTGACCCATAAGCCAACATAATGAGTGCAAATACAAATAAGAATGTAAACAAATTTGTTACAGATAACCAAAGGAAATCATGAGGATGAAATTTTCTTACAGGGGATCACTGAAACGAAACCCCTTTGGATCTAGAATATGAGTTGAAATATGCATTGAACCTATGATTTCTATTCAATCACCAATGCATCATTATTTGTTGGAATATATATTAGCTCATTAATTCATCAATGATCAAATTTCTATGAATTGAATCATATTTCTAAGTGAGGGATGTTGCGTCGATATGCTCTAGATGAGGGAAACAATTATAATAAGGAAAACATGATTGACACATGTAATTGTACCTTGGATTCATTATGGATTTTGAAATTGTAGAAGACAATTCAATTCTTTACTCTTTAATAAGATTGAAGGTAATAAGGGTGGGAGCATTTTGTTAGCCAAGTGTCTTTCCTTGCTCCCTGATAATATCAAAATTTTCAATGTGTCATGGGAAAAGTGATCTCTGGCATTCATTAATGGTGTTAAGTGTTGATTCCTCTACCTCTAGTGTATAACTATGTGCCTAAAAATATGCCAATAATACCCTTACACATCTCTTTGTTTACCATCTATATTCTAAGGAAGGTGCAACCAAAATGATATAATAGAAACAATTGAGGATTTTTCCTACGGGTAGTAGTAGGTTCCTACCTCAACCTCCCCAAAAATTGTTGTTGGAAAAATGAGGCAAACACCAGCTACCAAGGATATCGATGGATGGATAGGCTTGTATCCCTGGTCATCTAGCATAAAGGCTTGTATCCATGGTCGTCTAGCATAAACCATGACATCAACACATCCACTTCTACAAGGATAATGTCTTACAATGTAATTAGTGTGCATGGCTATGCCACATGACATGTGTGTGTGTGTGAGTGCGCGTGTTACTTGTACACTATAATATTAATTACACCAAAGAGACAATTTCTATGCATAAAAAAGCATATAATTTGTCAATTAAAACTAATTTCTCATCATGTGGTAGTTGAAATAGAAAGATGGAAAAATCTACTCTAAGAAGAATGTCTATGCTTACTTTGCAAACAAGGAGAAATTGAGGATAAGGTGCATATGATGTTACATTGTTCTATGTATGAACAAGTAAGACAGAAGAACTCAGTTTGGAATGAAGATTTGATATCTTACATAGATTGTTGAGTTTGTCACTAAAACAAATAGGTGGTTATCTTAATTATGTTTTAGAACACCACCAAAAAATGAATATATTGCAATTTGAGACATCCTTGAGATAAAGGAAAACAAAGTTGCAATTTTTAATATTTTGTGATTCCTCATATGGTACAATAGATCCTATAATGTCTCCATAAATAAAAAAATATATATTATTCTATTCTACTCTATTGTCTTAGGTGTTACAAAAGTTCGTGACATTTTATAATTGGAAAAAACATAGAAAATTGAATTGCTTTAAGTTGATATTTGTGAAATTGATGGGTACTTTGTGTGGAAGCCAATATTTGATCAACACTCAAAGATAATTTGATGGGCATGAAATTTTTTTCTTTAAAATTCAACCATTGATTTATTCATTATATATTCTACAACAATGTAATGACTTGTAAAATGGTGCTCTTTCTCACTCTAGTCTTCTTACATTATTCCCAAAGAGGATTCTCACATACCAAGTTTTTTTTGTTTCTTCTTGGTTGTCTTGGTCTACAATCAGGCTTGACCCATTAGATCAAGTGCTTCATAGTCTCCCTTGGTTGAGTCTTCCATTGTTTCTTGTTACCACACAATCTAGCACCAAGTGAAAATACTTCACAAGGCACTTAGACTAGTGGAACATGGAAAATGTTACCATTATCACCTAGGAAATAAATTCCCTCTCTTTAGTGAAGGAATAGTATCCAACACAAGGGAATCTTCCCCATTTTCCTCCAAGAATCCCTAGGCAAGAAACAATAAAGTCTAGGGCCCCCTGGGGTGACTACTAACACTACCACCAATATAAGGATAAGTAAAGTGAAAAATAGGTGGAGAGGTAAGACAATTTTCAGATTTAAGGTGCAAAGGATTTAGGCCTAGAGAAGAGGCTCTGTAGGTCAAGTATGAGTTCAATAGGGTCTCCAAACACTATAAATGAATAAAATGTCTAAGGATGAGGTAGAAATTGTAAGAAATGTATAAAATATCATCAGTAAACAAGTTATAACAACAATAAGAAAATTATTATAGTAGTATTTAAGTAATTGATCTCTAATAGTATAGAGATTATATCATCAATAAAATACACAATTTTTAGTAGTAACAAATGTATAAAAACAATAAATCAATGAATTTTCAGTGGAAATATTTCTATGACAACAATAAAATAATCAATTTGCAACAGGAAAAACATAACCCTTTGATCATAAAATGATTCAGTAAATTATAGGGCTAAATTCAAGGTTAAATTATTGTTTTATTTACCAACAAAATAAGAAAAATAAGCAGTAAAAATAATCCCTAAAACCCTAGATTTTTTCCCTAATATGGTTGTAATATCATTCCAAAAAATTAATTTAGGGTTTCTATGGCTGAAAATGAAAAATTACAACAAATTAAACCCTAACCCTAAGTAGTAAATTTCAGAAAATTTGATTGACTACTATGGAGAAAAGATTAGTGCCTACTTCTTTGGGCATATGGGGTAAAAAAGAAATCTTTCTTTCGGAGAATGAAGTGAATAATTTTAGGGTGAGACTTAGAGTTTGTCCACTACTAACCTTAGGCAATCCTCCTAAAACATTTTGGGGATGATACAAGGGAAGTTTCCTCCACTAGTAAACCTTCCAAGGGTTTTGACAAATAGGATTTGTTTAAAAATTATCAAAGAGGATGAAGAATCACCACTTGAGAACAAAATCGATCTAACAATCCATAATTAAACAAAATTATAAGATGAAAAGAGTAGACTTACTCAAAACATCCTCCATCCATCAAAAACCCTAGTTTCCATGTCATCCAAGTAGTAGAAGATCCACAAGCATTATCCCCCAAAGAAATCATCCTAGTTAACCATCCATAACGTTCTTCATGAAAGAGACAAGTAGTAGTAAATATCCACAAGTATCAATGATTTGAAAGTGAGAAGTGCTTCTCCTATTTATATGAGAGATATAGTACCCTTTTCACTTAATACAAGCCCTAAAAACATAAAATAATTCCTTTATATCTCATAAACCTTGGAGATAACAAAAAATACATAAATAATCTATGGTACATGAGTGGATAGGTATCTAAGACCCTCAACAATGCCTCTAATATGTAGTAAACTATCTCAACAACCAAATTGTCCCACTCAAAAGTGCTCCAAGACTCACATGTGTGGCCTCAATGAGGGGACAATTCACTCAAAAATTGGAAGAGATGCTCCAAAAGGTGAAACGTTTCCATGAAAGGATGCAACATTTCATCTCTAAGTGTGCATCAAACTCTATAAATGGTGTGATGTCATCAAAGGTGCCATATCATCCTCAAGGAAACGCCAACATCTCATCAAAAGTGTCCAATCATCATAAAGGTGAAACATCCATGCTCCTAATGCAATGTTTCATCATCAAAGGGTAACATCCCATTTCCAAAGGGTGTCATCATGTATGTAGAGGTTCCACATCATCTATCCAAGTACAACATCCTTAATAAAAGGCCCAATGTACTCCTCATAAGGTGAAACGTCACATCACTCAATCATTTTCTACATGGAAGGCCCCATTTCCAATGACCTCAAGGTCATGTCCACACGTGTTAGGGGGGTCTCGTTCCTTAATCCATGTGATAAAATTCTCCAACATCCTCCTAGTATAGCTAAATGACCTCCCTCAAGTGATAGGATGACCTCCATACAAGTTTTGTAGTAGCCCCTCATCATCCTCCAAAGGATCCAAGTGTCATCAATCATGTGCAATCATCATCCAAGGAGGGGGATAATGTAGTCCAAGAGGCATCATGAAGACCGGAGTCAAGGTACACAATCCAATCACAACATATAAAGCGAGTGGTGTTAAATAAAAAATCCATTAGATAGATATCACATAATATCCTCTTCAAACTTTACACTAGCTTACAAAATTATGTAATTTTCCAAGTCTAGGTATGGGAGGGTTATTATTACCCCCTATTAGGTGTGCTAGTACCTATACCAAGAGATATGTCCCAAGGAAACCCATCAAGGGGTATGTACAATGATAGTTGTATGAATTTGGGTTTACTTCATGGGGTGGATGTCATTGACATGCAAGGCCATGTATAATATTCATCCTAATCAATGCCTTTGTAGAGGGAGCGCTTAGGCAATGGTGTACCCTTTCCTAGACACTATGTATTTTCAAACCCCTGTTTTCCTTTTTCTTTATAGCTTTGACCTCTTTTGGTTTCTGACATTTAATTTGTTAATTCCTTTATAAGATATGTAGTCATTGCATAGGACTTGGGGTGATGGCCTCTTAGAGAGGGGGTAGATCTCATGCTTCTTCTTTTTCTTGGTTTTTAATACTTTTCTTTTATTATTTGTTTGTTTTCCCCACATTTTCAAATGGGGATTTTTCTCTTTCTATATCATTTTTTATAAAGTTGCATCAACCTCAGGATTTCTAGCCCCATCTTCTCAAGGGATTACAAAGCACGAACCGTTTTGGGTACATGTAACACCCAACCCAAAATAAAGGACAACGAATATGTGATAGATGGAACATGTCATTTATGTTAATGGATATGGACATGTTACCCCCATTAATCCCCCCCTAATAATACAACTTTTCTCAAGCATGACAACACTTGAATAGAAAATGCTAATAACCACCAAGGTGAGACACGATAAAAATAATAACTCCAAAGCATCATGGTTCATTATCCAAAACAACCCATGATCACCATTTTCATGCCTAAAGTATTAACATCATCACTCGATATGAAGTGTCAGAACAATGTACTTGAGTGTGTAAATGCACCATATCATATGAGTGAACTAAGATGGGCATGGATGAGAGACATATGTAGGTAGTTGTCTGTGGAGAGTAATGAAATCATCAGATTTGTTGTCTGAAATGTGGATCATGGAGAAAAAAATTCTCCTCTATTTACCCCTAGGAGTGGAGAGGCAACATCTCTTGCTACTTGCCCAAACTTGAAATGCCTTGACTTCCTAGGCATACATTCATCATTGTTTTCATTGTTGTCATCATGAAGTATAGAATGGCTTCAACTCTGGTGAGTTGTTGCTCCAATCTCTTCACGGTTCCTCCAGGAATCCCTTCCTAAGTCTCCTCATTGGCTTGTTTGTTTCGACCAACTTGCCCATGTTCTTCATGGTGAGGTCATTTGGCTTCTTGACTATCTGCAATCACCAAACTCGAGGAAGTCGTTCGAACAAATTCCCCTTGTATTATCTTAACAATAGGGACAATGCATGGATTTTCGCTTAAAAAGATAGTCAAACACTCCAAGTGAGGTATGGCCATTTCCTTCTCCCTTCTCAATATTTTTTTATTAAGGACAACTTCAAAATAATCCATGGGAACTATAGTGAAACTTGTGGTTCCACTTCAATATCCGATCTTCAAAGAAACTTCCTTGGTTATTCCAATCACCTTTCCCACACCCGAATTCACTACTTTGAAGGAAGTTTTTGTAAGCTCAAGTTGCAACCCAAGCTCCTTCACAACATCTTCCTTCGTAAAACTGTGGGTCGCTCCACTATCAACCATCATGATCACCACTTTTATGTTTAGTTCGTTTGGGACATAGAAAATATGCATTGTGTCTTTCTATTGGCTTGGCTCAGATCCTTCCTCCAAGACAACGCCCAAGACTTGAAAAACCCCAAAAGATGGTTTTTCCACTTTCTCTATCACATACAACTTATGTTTCAATGGACAATTCTTTGCATAACGGTCCTTAGCTCAAATCCAACATGAGACAGACTTTCCTTTCTCCTTAGATGCATCTACTTGCTTAGCCTTGTTCTTGCTAGTCTTCTTGGATGAATTGACCTTCCCCTTATCCTTTTTCTTGTTCTTGTCTTATTTCTTCTCACCTTGAGCATCATCATTGTTCCTTGAACCACCCTTGGCCTCTACCTTGTAGTCCAACAGTTTATCCATTGCGGTGATAGTAGTCATAAGGGTCTGTACATTTTGGCGTCACAAATCACTCTACACCCAAGGCTACAGCCTATTCATAAAGTGGAATAGTCTATATTCTTCCAAAATCTCTTTGATCTCCAACATGAGCCTTGAAAACTCCTTGATGTATGCTTGAATCCATCATGCGTGCTTGAGAGCTAACAATTGATTCCTTACTAGCCAAGATTGGTTCTTCGACCCAAACTAAGCCTTCAAGGAAACTTTCATCTCCGACCAGTTCTCGATATTATTCATAATGCACCCAAATGCTAAGTATTTCTCACGGTTCCTCCACCAAAGATTCACAGTACTCTTAAATAACATCACAACAATGTTAACCTTGGCTTCATCTGAACTTCCATTCATATACTCCAAGTACTGCTCAATGTCCCAACAAAAGTTACCAAGCAACTTAGTGTTTTGGGTTCCATCGTATAGCTTTTCTTCCTTGATCTTTATTCACATAATCATCATGGAAGAACTTTTCCCACTGGAAAAAACTCACTTCAACATGAATATGGTGTCTTCTTGGCCTTTGAATTGCCACATAACAGAGTTCAAAACTTCTTCTATCGCTTTCAATATATCCCCAAAATCATCATACATAGACCTTGTTATCACATTTTTGATCTGTTGAAACTTGTGCACAACGATGTTGAAGGCTTGACACATCCATGCCATCTCTGTCTCCACCATTTCAACCTTCTCACTATGCTTTCATAGAGAAGCTTTCATTATATCAAAAATCTTCTCCAAGTTATTAAGTCGATCATTGATTCTTGATGTCTTAGGGTATCACTGTCCATCACTATCTTCTGCATGTGAACCTGCCATGACCTCCCACCCAAGAATCTATCCACTAGTCCCAATATTTGTTGTATTTATTCAAGTTCTTCGCTTGTTCATGTTGACCAAAATTGGTCACCTATGTTTCCCGCTCTTGGATTAATAAAAAAAATTGATATCGGAAGATGAAAATTTTTGAACTATTATAAGTTCATGATGTATCCCTCAGTCTCAGCTTTGCCACACATTTTTCATATTAGAAATCCAAGTTCATATGTTCAAGATATCCAAGTTTAAAGTTCAACCGAAAAAGGGTGTGCTTCTTCCATGTGGAATAAAGCTAATTTCTTCCAAACACATCTAAAATTTTCCAAGTCTAAGACCCATAACTTTCTTCTATTTCACGGGCCCAAGACCCTTAGTTTCTTCTTGTTTCAGGGGCCCAAGACCCTAATTTCTTCTGGCTTCATGGTCCAAATACCCTATTTTCTTCTTATTATATTTCTCGATTCATATTACCCACCACACATTCCCTCACCCCCTCACTTCCCTCATCCTCGAAAACCCTTTCCACTCCCTTATCCCTTACCTTCCCCCACTCCATACTTAGTCTAATTTTTAATTCCTTCTCAGAATCGCAAACTCACTCATATACTCCCTCACCTCTCTCCGCTCCCATTACCCATCCCCTATTATAAATACTTAGTCTAATTTTATATTTGGTCGGACTCGTGGACACACTCCCTTACCCCCTCACATCCCTCACCCTGCAAGTCTTTCACACTCATTTCTCCTCCCCCC
>ML785222.1:0-15866 GCA_009831015.1 Picea engelmannii | reverse complement strand
TGAAGAATACCCTTCTTGTTAAGGGGGAGTGTTGAAATAATGTAACTGCAAAGAGTATTCTTATTATTATTTGATATATTATTCATTGGATCAATCCCCATTGTGGATTGATCATGTCAGTTATTGTAATAGGACCAAATCCCCTTTTGTGGATTGGTCAAAAGACAATTGTAATAGGAAGAATAAGAAGTCGACCCCAGCAGATATTAAAGAGGCCCAGAAATATAATAAAGGTGGGTTTACCCACCTAGTTGGAGAAGTCGTCCCTGCCAATGAAGAGACACTTCACATGTGCCAGTCTAATATAAATAAGGAGCCTAGTGCCTCACTTAGACACATAACTCACTTGCTCATTTTGAGAGACAAGTTTTGGATCTGTTGTTAAAGAAAAAGGAGAGAGAGAGAGTGGCGCATATCTGGGAGAGGATCTTCTGCATTAGTTTAAGAGATCTCTTGGCATTGTATTGGCTATCTATATTAAGGAAGTTTTGTTGGGTTTTCTTCCCCTAGAGGGTTTCCCAGGATAAATGTTGTGTCTCTTGTGATTGTGTATTTCTCAGTGATCTTGGATTATGCTATTGTTATCTAATGAAATGAAAACAACTATAATAATGGCTTAAACATTAACAGCCTCTAGATAGCAACGTATGACAATGTGATTTACTAGATCCTCAAAACAACCAAAGAAGGGAGAGATGATACACTAACACACCTGTTGTATTTGAATTTTATTATTTATGTTTGAGCTCCTTCTGATGTATGGAGTTGGGTCTTCCTACCCTCTTATCGACTACGTCAACTCTTCTTAAAGTTGGGTATTCCTATCTCTTTTCTCTTACAAGGCATTCCTTCCAACACCTCTTCATATGGGCATATTAGTGGCATTATTCTTCTAGTAGATGTGTAGTGTGGTTGAGATGCCATTTCCGGCCCTCCTCATTGGATGGCAAGCCGATGTTATTTTTTTCTAACAGAGGAGTTGTTCAGTGATAACATTATTTCAACATGTGAACAATTCAGTGATCACAAATCCCTAGGGGATGAGAAACATAGCTAATTCCTATACATGATGTTTCTTCCAATAGTGCTTTATGTAATAAATATAATACTACTAAAAATAATAAATGATAATGATAATAATTAGGTTAATGGAAAGTCAAGGGTCACACACCCCTTCACCTCATGACTAGTCCATGCATAAGTATATCATCGTGAGGCTCATTATATCATCATAAATTTATATTCAATCATTTATTACTCAATATTTATTATATACTTCCAAAAATATTCTCTCAATCTGTAATAAATAAGAACTGTTTATTCCTTTTGGTATCATAACCATTGATTTGGCCAAGTTGTCGATTAACTCCATAGATCATACAACAAATCAAGCAACCCTCAATTTTTGTTTCATACACAACATCCAATTAGCACTTACATGCAATCTACCATCTTCCATACTCAACTGCAATTAATATATACAATTTGTCGTACAAACCACCACCACCATAAACGATCCATATAGACACAATTTCCAACAATCATAATTAATAAGTCACCATACGAGTAATAAATCAATTCAAAAAAAATTCCACCCAATTAGTAAGTCATGCATACATTTCATACAATCATCTCTTTAATTTTTGTACTTTGTACACCTTTCCCCAAGGTTGCACCCATTATATTTTTTTTATAACTATATGTTATACAAAAACCAATCATTTGGAGGAATAGATGATTAATACGATTTCACACAATCGTCTCTTTAACACACACACACACACCTTTTCAAAAAAATTAAAATCAAAATTTTATATACATAATGTATTAAGTAAAATTACATTAAAGTGGATCTCGCAAAGAAGAAAGCCACCACCAAAATGGTTAATGATAAAAACTTACAATAAGAGGATCATCATGTTAAGATGAAGACAATAGCATCATACAACTTATGGATAAGATTGAGAAATTGCAAAAAGAATTAGGGGATAAAATTGACAAGTCAACAGAAGATCCTGAAAGACGATGGCTAGATTAATTAAACGAAAAAATTATCTCATATGTGGTAAGAGATGGAGTCTGGGACATCAATGTGAGGACAAGTCACCGCACTATTCAAAAATTGTGGATGGAAAGGAAGTAGTAATCTCAAACCAAGAGAACAAAATCACTATTGGGTACAATTCAAACTCTGGCAATGATAAAACAATGATAAAAATACCATCAACTTCAATCTCGTGAACCCAACAAAGATAGGATGTCCCGAAACAAAAACTACTTTTCAAAAAGGACAAACACTATAACCAACTACAAAGTATATTCCACCTCATTTAAGGAAGGTTGATAAGACCCAGGGACAAGAAAAAAGAACAAACCTGCAATTTCACCTGCAACCATGATGGAGAAATTATGACTGAAGACCCTAATGCTTAAAGGAATCATAAGAAATAGAAACGTAACGATACTTGTAGACTCTACTAATGCACATCACTGCATAGACATCAATTATGTAAACAACTAAAAAAAATTGTGTACTCCTCCAAGGATCTCATAGATACAATTGTTGATGGACAAAAGACCAAGGGACTAGGAAACTGTCACAAAATATCAGTTAAAATACAAAAATTGTAACTACAAACAAGATTCTACACTCTGCCACGCGATGAATATGCAATAGCAAAAGCAATGAAAGTAAGTTACAAAAGAGCATCAAGGCTTCACATTAAACAACCATGTCAAAATACTTCATAATATCATGCTCACACTACAAATGAATCTCTCCAACACTCAAATCAAGGACCAAGTCAAACCTCTACAACTAGACAAAGACGATGCCATCAAGAAAACATGCTCAATCACAGAGAATCATATTCATTATTTTTTTGAGGACAAAGAATTATGTAAGGAGTAATAATAATAATAATAGTTACACTAATAAAAAGTCAAGGGTCACAGATTCCTTCACCTCGTGACCAGTGAATGCATATAAATATATCACCATGAGGTTCATTGTATCATCGTCAATTCCATTCAATCATTTATTACTCAATATTTGTTATATATTTCTAGAAATATGTCAATCCATAATAAACGTGAACAATTTATTCCACTTTATCGAATGAGTAGCTCAATGTCATGGTCTCCCAAATGATGAGCAGTTTGGTGGCAGTGTTCTTCCAACAAATTATTGAGTCCACATTCGTATTGAGTCATCACAAACCCACTCTCTCTTCTTCTAGCTACCGCTAGCACTACATTAAATTGGGTATGCACTCACATTGGTGCCTTATCTCCCTTTTATTTATGCCTCTTCATAACACTTCTTTATCAGAGGGATACATCAGATCATATTTCCCCAAATGATGAGCATATCATTGGTGGTCTTTCCTATGTTGATGATAGTTGGGTATTCATAAATCCTTCCATGTTTGTATTGAGTTGGGCCATCACAAACCTAGCCTATTATTACAACAACATTTATCTTTCTATTAAGTTAGGTATTCCCACTCCTTTTGTACACTACCATCCTTATTCATGTCCCCATGCTCAGATTAGGGGGGCTATTGAAATGATGGTAATGTTCAAGTGTGGTCATTTTAAGTAAGCACCCTCATTATTGTATCACTAGGTTATCGCCTAAGAGATGACCTAGTCAACTCTATTTAATTTTTTCTAGGAGGCTAAGATCAACCTAGTCATTAATGTGGGGCTATAACCCCCTCATGGGGGTAGGTGCTTCACCTCATCAGTTGTGTATAAATACATAACTCGTGCCTCATTTGCACACATTCTTTCATTCATTTTTTCAAATGATAAATTAAGGGCACTTCTCTAATTTCATTTTACTTGTGGATATATCTCATATTGCATCTCTCTTGGAGTATTAATGTTTTGGTCAAGTGGTGATCTCTCTCTCTCTCTCTCTCTCTTGGGTGCACCTATTGGTATGATCTACTCTTCTTAAGTGTTGTTATAAATATGAAGTGTTTTAGTAGGTTGAATTGGGGTTTGTTGAAGTGCTTGCCATAGATCTATGATCTTATGATCCCAACAATGATCATCCCTGAGAATGTTTTTACTAAAGCCCCAAAATATGATTGAGATTGATACCAATGGGCTCAATGGCATTGTTGTTTTGGGCTTGACAATGATTCTTTTGTAGGTGAGTGTTGATGTTTTGGTAGTTGCGGGAGGTATTAACCTCCATGGATAAACCTTTGACTACAATAAAATATTTTGAAAGCAAGAGAAAACCTAAACAGATGTGTGAAAACCCTCGAAGACAAGTCGGCTCAGCAGAATAAGTAATATTAAAGTATTATATGCAAAAAAGGACAGGTCAACCCTACTTGAAGAGACACATGTTCACTTGGTCGGTTAGTATAAATAGAAGGTACTTTAGCTCATTTGGAAAAACACACTCACTCAGTTGGTGCACATATCTTAGAAGTGCAGTAGCAGCAAAAGTAGTGCACAAGTCTGGAAGAGGAGCAGCAACAACTATTGTGGTGAAGCACAATCTTGTTCAGCCTTTTTGGTAGTCTTACTTGTACGCTACCTTGGAGAAGGTGCACTATCTTGATTTATCTGTCGGTTATAGTGTGGCTTCCTGGAATCATTCTTTTTGTCAAAGGTTAAGGTGCTCGAGGGTGGCTTTGTGCCTATGGTTGGGTAGCAATGGTGTAGCATTGCTTATGGTTAAACAAGCACAACATTCTAACAGGTTATGGGCCCACACAACCTTCGGAACAATCTAACCACTGGAAGGTGGATTCGCAACTCTCTGTCAAGCTCATTTAGCACAATTGCAGTTGCAGTTAAGGTTTCTAATCTTGTAGCAGCAACAAACCTGAACCTGATTGTTCAGGTGCTTTAAGTGAAGCATTTGGCATAATTATTGGATATCCTAGTGTGCCCTAACCCAGTGCATCTCCTGGTGCCCTCAACCACAAAAAACGTCAAAGTTGAATTTTTGGGTCAAAGTCAATGTTTGACTAGTCAAAGTCAAGGTTTGATTGGTCAAAGTAAAAAAAATGGTCAAGGTCAAAGTCAAAAATAGTTATGGGTTCCTCCATAAAATCATAGTGGCGCAATAGAAGCATGGTCTCTTGGTAGAGAATGGAAGACAAGGATTGGCATCATTCTTGCAAAGAACAAAGGGCAAAATTATGGAACCACAGACTGAAGAGCAGGCATCAAAGGATGAAGAGATTGATTTTTGGAGCTTCCAAGCACATGAACGTGGAGTAGGAGAAACAATAAAATGCAACTACTGTAGATCTGAATCTCTGGAAAGAGAAGGGATCTTTGTCCAAAAAGAAATCATAGAGCCAGAAAGATCTAAGATCCAATACATTCAGAGGAACAACACACTCTCCAGGTTGGAAAGAATACTTGTCTCAGAAGAAAAAAAACTCAAGCAGAACAATTGTCATACTCCATGTTTGCATATCAGGTTTGATATTTTTATTGTTGCATAAGTATTGCAATCCTTTAGATTTTATTAATATTAGGAACAAATTAATACTTAGTAGCATGTACTATTAATATAAATGCTTATTGTACTTAATTGCAATATGAACTAACATCTCCTCTGGGAGATATTTCTTGTTCTTGTTCTCAGGCAGGACACCTTGGTAATGCTATAATGAATTACAATGAAAATGATATGTTATTATATAAAATGATATTATATTGGAAATACTTTTGCTCTTGTTCATGTTTCGGGCAGGTTATCCTACATATTCCAGGAAGGTTACCACATAAAGCAAGACTTGAAAGGACTTAGAGGGAGTCAAACTTCAGAGGGAGTCTGTGATCAGGAAGAAACAAGGTTTCGTGACACTTTGCAGGATGCATAGGTGCATGCAGCGGAAGAAAGCATGGTTCGAGGATCCTCTCAGTTAGAGGGAGTTGATGGAAGAATTTGAAAAGAAGGATCTTGTAGGCTTCGTGTCGAGTTGTAGGCCTTGTGTCGAGTTGTAGGCTTCATGTTGAATTGTAGGCCTTGTGTTGAGTTGTAGGCTCCATGCCGAGTTGTAGGCCTTATGTCGAGTTGTAAGATTTATGTTGAGTTGTAGGCTACTCCAGTGAGATGGTCTAGTATGTTGAGTTGTTTCTACACCAGTGAGACAGTCTAGTACGCTAGTGGCGTAGCCGAGAACCTGTATGGTTGTGATGGTGTTGCTCATAATATGATTTGGGTGATCATGAGATAACATGTGTAGCTCTGGTGACGTTATCGGTCTACAAGACCATGTAAGTCTTTCCCATGCCATATGAGATGGATGGATAATGATGATAGTAATGATGATACTCACGACATGGGTGTAGTCATGGGTGAGCACGTCATGCAAGTGTAGCCCATGACGATGACGGTGACACACACTACGAGGTGTAGCTCTAGTGTTCTCTAGCGGGTTGTGGTCCCTAGACGAGATTGGCAGGTCCACATGGGTGTAGCCATATGTGACATAACGATGCTACCAATAGCATGGTCTACGTAACCATGATGAGAGGATCATGGCATAGCGAGCAAAGCTATGAAGACCAAAAGGGAACATCATGGTTAAATACCTCCCTAGCTAAGAGGGAGTGTTGATGTTTTGGTAGTTGGGGGAGGTATTAACCTCCATGGATAAACCTTTGACTAGAATAGAATATTCTGGAAGCAAGAGAAAACTTAAACAGATGTGTGAAAACCCTGGAAGACAGGTCAGCTCAGTAGAATAAGTAATATTGAAGTATTATATGCAGAAAAGGACAGGTCGGCCCTGCTTGAAGAGATGCATGTTCACTTGGCTAGATTAGTATAAATAGAAGGCACTTTAGCTCACTTGGAAAAACACTCACTCAGTTGGTGCGGATATCTTAGAAGTGCAGTAGCAGCAGAAGTAGTGCGCAAGTCTGGAAGAGGAGTTGCAGCAGCTGCAGTGGTGTAGCACACTCTTGTTCAGCCTTTTTGGTACTCTTACTTGTGCACTACCTTGGAGAAGGTGCACTCTCTTGGTTTATCTGTTGGTTCTAGTGTGGCTTCCCGGAATCATTCTTTTTGTCAAAGGTTAAGGTGCTCATGGGTGGCTTTGTGCCTATGGTTGGATAGCAATGGTGTGTCAATGTTTATGGTTAAACGAGCACAACATTCTAACAATGAGCACTATTCATTAATGCATCTATTACACAAGGCTTGCCTATACGGTTCGTTTTTGGCTTTTTCGTTTAAATGCACATGAAAATAAGTGAAGGGTGACCATATAGCTATCATGATACCATCCAATTTTTGTTTTAATAATGGCTTGAAAGCTAATGTTGATATTAACCAGCAAATCCAAACTCTTTTAGCAATGATCCATAAGCAACAACCCAATTTTGTAAACTTTTGTATCATTATCAACACATGGACTACTCCTGAGGGTTGGAGAACTCATTTCTAGCATTCCCTACACCGAAGAACTTGGGGCACTAGAATGAAATGTTATAGATTGGATAAGAGTGGTTTTGAGAGATTGGGGGAAAATCTTAGGAGTTCTCGGGTGAGGATTGAACCACTCTCGAGGGTATTCCCACCACATTCCTTGTAGTCAAGAACCTCCATATGCTCCCAACAGAGTGGAAACTTACACATTTGTGAACACGTGGGCCCTTAAAAAATGCCAACAAAGACACTTTAAGCATTGTTTCAATGTCACAACACTGTTGTTGGGCCCCAAAAATGATTAACAGGGCCTAAAACTTTGAAACATTAATTTTTAATTAAAAATATTAAATCAGATCATAAGGTTATATGCTTAGAGATACTCTTCAATCTCTTCTTGTTAGTCACTGGAGCATGTCATAAGTGCATAGCTTGCCTTTTCATCTGGAAACACACATTGTTAAAAAAAGAAAAGAGTAATTTTTGCTAGTATGCAATGAATAGCTTCTTTCGCGTGTCATAAGTGCATAGCTTGCCTTTTCATCTGGAAACACACATTGTTAAAAAAAGAAAAAGTATTTAACACACATTGTTAAAAAAAGAAAAAGAATTTTTTGTTAGCATGCAATGCATAGCTTCTTTCACTTTATTATAAGAATGCAAAGTTCAAGTCATGCATTGTCTATGCAATATATATGTCCATTTTTTTATCACCATTAGTATCTTAAGTCATGCATTTTCTATGCAATATATATGTCCATTTTTTTATCACCATTAGTATCTTTTAATCTTTTATGGCTATTCATTTTCATGATTTTTGAATCACCTGTTACTTCCATTTTCTTGAATTTTGAATCACTTTTTATTTCCATTTTCCTGATTTTTGTTGATTAGTATGGAACAACTCAGCTTTATGATTATCAAATGAAATTTCAAATTTTCAATATGATTTGGTTGTGGATGTTATAAAGGCATTTTTAATCTTTATTGAATAATGAATGGCATTATAATAAATTACTTAATATTAGAATTTATCATTATATTTGAAATTATGTTCCATTTCAACTTTTCAAAATTTCTTAACCTGTTAATTTGCAAATTAAGCTTTTAACCATACCAAAACACTCATACACATGATCTGTATGTCCTTTCATTCTGTAAACTTGTGGACATACCTTTTTTATTACCAAGAACAAAAAGTAGTTTTTTGGCTTATCGGTAGTAATCACCAATTTATAGAGTATGCCTTGTTTACAACATAACTTTTTTATTATCAAGAAAAAAGGTAGTAGGTAGTTTTTTTAGGCTTATAGGTAGTAATCACCGATCTATAAAATATGCCTCTCATATTGGCCGAGACTTGAACATTCTAGATCCGTTTTTTTAAGTTGTTGAAATGGGTAAATAGTAGACATTTGCAGTTGTAAACTAGCCATTTTGCAATGCCGATCTGGTTTAATAAAAATTGTCATTACCCAGTGCCATTTTACAAAGGTAAAAGTTGTTCTAACAGGGATGACAAGTCGATGATCCTCTAAGAAGCACTTTATGACTCAATTTTCGCATGACATAATTAAAAGGCATAGCGAGATGTCCAGTGGAATCAACTCTCTAGGCATTAAGCTTAAATTCCCACAATTCATAGTTTCAATGCAGTCACTGGGGATGCCCACCTGGAACATAACCTATCAAATTCCTAGATGCAAGATGTTAATCCAACGATAGTGATAAGGATCAAAGATTACGAGGTACAACCAGTTAACCTTACGCTCATCATTTCTCACTCCAACGCCAATCTCATGCTCACTATGGACTCGAGTTGGCTCGGAACATGCCACTTGAGCTCTAAACAAGCTCTCGGTAAGCATTTGGAAGGATAAATCCAACGATAATTCCTAGTGAGCGGCTATGAAGGAACAGTATTGGAGATCAAATAACAAATAGACAATGATGTTGACCTAAAATCAAACTCGGTGCTCTCTCTACCAAGTTCTCACCTGGTGCAAATAAACACATTTTAAAATTTGTAAAGAACTGTTTATTCAAATGATATTGACAAGACTCAAAACATGTGAATGTATACCACTGAAACCAGATAAAGAACTGAACTACACAAAATGTTGATTTTGATCAATGTCGACATTATAATACATTACGGATACCATCATACCTTTAAAATATTTCAAACTTATTCCTAATCAACAACAGTTTTACCATAAAAACAAAGATCTGACTAGATGTTTAGAAGTTTAGGTAAGCACATTATTTGGCATTCAGTGAAAAAAGCAACAGTAAAACTTGAATTCAAATGAAAATGGCTGTCATCCCTCTTGTTTCAATAAGACATTTTTCAACAGAAATAGCATCCGAGCACTGACTTATGCCCTGGATTTTCTTTTAAAAGACTAATTTCCGTAGCCTGCAGCATAGGATAACATGTGAAACTGCTTCTAGAGTGGACAATGAACATTTTTATTAAATGCTGATTGCACTGATAATAATAACCTCAACAAACTGGCCAACATTCTCAGAAATGTTATCCACATAAATGGCAGCATTTCTCAGAGCAGATTCCTTTCAAAAATATTGAATGTCACTAACCTGAAATATAAATTCATTCTAAGAAATTGCGCCCCAAAGGCATATGTTGTCTGCCTCAAAGAACACGAATACATGATTACAGCTTTCTATTCTGTCAGAGAACACTAGAAGGTATCAACATAAACCTTAAAGGCCATGGCAAGAAAAAAAAAAGGCTCCAGGTTGAGTGATACAAGATAATAAATGTACACAAGCAAACAAAAATTGAATTAGGCAATAATGTATCCAAGCCACAGGAACAATGGAAATTGAGCAACTGCCATGAAAAGCAGAAGGTAGTGATGCCTGCTTGAATCTCTGTCATAGCTCCTAGCCTCAGCAAACAAGATTCTCTTCATGGTCTTAACCAAGAAAATTCCCATGCACAGGCATGTCCAAAGTATCACAACATAGTACGAGTAACTCCAGAGAATCCGTGCCAAAACAGAAAGAGCTATGCCTACAAAAGCATAGCCCCCATATGCAACGAGGTCTAAAATTGGAGCTTCTCCACCACCAAGTGCATATAATGACAAACGTAGAAGAAATAACTGAGCCAACCAACCGAGGAGACCCTTTGAGAATTGAATACTCATTGCCTCAGGACTGAACCTGCTCGACATAAACATCAGATTGGAAAAACAAATTCAATGATCTATACCTTATAAAATCTTTGCTTTCTCGAAATAATAGAACAGAGAAAGCAACAGCAAGAGACCAATATAACAAGTCTGAAAAATTTTCAAAGTACAAATCTCTATTATATTTTTCAAGAGACCAATATCATAGATTAGGAGAACAATGACATCCATCTGTTTTTTGCAATATAATTTAAATTTTAGTTATACAATGATTGTAGAAATATGTAGTTTATGTTTTCAACTTTTCTAAAGATTTTAAATTGCGATAGGTCCAGGGAACACAATTCTAGCAAACTGAAGATGAATTCCGTAAGAATTTAGACCTATTCGCTAGTATGTGGCGTTGTGCAGCAACAAACTACCCTAGAGCTCAGAGAGAACCTTATTCATCCAAGGAGCACAGCTTATTATGTTTCTATTTCTAGGAGACCAACAATTTGTTTGTGGAGACAATGCCAGCTCAAACTAATGAAATTTGAAAGCAAAAGCTTGAAGAGTAGTCAATTCTGACATCTGAAAATGGACTAGACGATGCATGGGGCAAAATGTAAAATGCAGATAGAAGAAAAAGAATAATAAAGAGAAGAAAATAATGACATCATTTCTGATTCCTTGCATTGCATATTAGGAGAAGGCTGAAAAAGGCCAGTTTGATACATATTATACCAGGCTCTGAATGAAACCAGTCACACAGGATAAGACAAAAAATCACACAAGTTACTTTAATTTTAAGCATTATACAGGCATGAAAGGATACTTACTTCCCGAGCAGACCTATTGTGAGGCCACAGAGGACTATATAAGTTCCAAATGCCATAAAGGGAATATATAAGTCCGGAGCATTTATATCATAGATAGGTGGCTTGTGTGTGAGACCACCTGGAATCTGCTCAGCTATCCTTGTCCAGTGCCCCTAAAAAAAAGGCAATGAAAACATACAAAAAAATTTAAGTTAATTATAAATGATCACAAAACATCCTCAAAAAAATATTACTATGGAGAGATGAATTTTCGGTACAGCCAAATACTTTGTGACTTACCCTGTGCAAAAAGGGAAACAGTATTACTTTCAGTTTGTTCTTCACGTATTGGTTGTTGACTTGAAAATAATATTGTGGATCAGAAAAATATTTGCTGACCTGCTCATAAAAACCATCGCCTTGGCTTATTAAGAGAAACTTTGTCAATCGGAAATTAAAAAAAGAAATTGTCCAGACTGCAAACCCCCATCTATGGAATCAAATTGACTCGTCTGTCATTTTAAATGGATGCATATAAGAAATTTCAAAGGGATTCAACCAGGATATAAATGCAACTTATACATTGCTTTGCACATATTCTGTGCCAGTTCCCAAAATTCTCTCCCCATATGCACCTAATCCACCTCGAATAAATCCTGAACCAGCCCCATAAAATGCATCATTGAATGGATTTGGTGCTGTGTTAGATGGTGGTCTCTGCATGCCAGGCTGTGCTCCGAGCTCTTCATACATGACTTTGGGTGCCTGTAACAAACAACCAGGTAAAATAAAGTTAAACAAATCAAGTTACAACCCATGGTTGAAAACTGTCATGAAATAGAAATGTGATAGCCTGAACTCCGCTTCTATGGAGATAAAACAGGGTAGAGATGGATCAGATTCCTTTTGATATCTGGCTGGCTGGAAAATATGCCATGCTTTAATTTGTTGGTAAAATTCAATTTATAAATGTAAAAATGAGGAAACAGGTATGTATACATGTACAGGTTAATGGGAAGTTCAAAAAAATAAATGCGTGCTATATGCCATCAATTCCATGCTGTCTTTTTGACCAGGAATAACAAATGTGTGCTATATGCCATCAACTATAACAGAACAGTAATTGTCCAGTGTAAAAAGTGGGAAAAAAAGGGGTCACAGAACACACACTGAAATGCCTTCTTTTAAGTATGTGCTCAGGCAGTTGAGATGGTAAGCCCAATATGGGAAAATCGTACATGAAATAGTAAGTGGGTGTCCATGCCCAACAGGATGAGCAGATGGCAGTATCACAGGCCTACAGTTTATAGAGCTGTGTAAAATTTAAATGCAAGTCTTGCAAACCAGTTTGTTACTGAAAATATGCATTCATTTAGGCATTCTTTTAATTAGAAGAGCAGGTGATGATGGTAGACACTTGCTACATATCTAGATCTAAATCATAGAGAATACCAAACTGATTCCTTGCCACAGTTTTATCACTGAAACATCGATAGATTGTGTTTTAAAGTATTTTTTTCCTAACCCATTGAACAAGAGACAATTCTCACTGAGAATAGTCAAAAGACTGGATGACTCCTATGTTGACCAGGTTACTTTTGTATAACACTTCCTTTTTCTAAACAAATGATTTTCAATATAAATATGTCCTTAACAAAGTTCCTAATAATAATGATAATAATCTAATTTTAAGGTCACGGCCAAGCCAGACACTAAATTGGTGTATGAGACCCTTTGTTTGTGGGACAAGGGACCCCTCCGCGCAGCGATTTGACTGTTAAAATCTACAGAAGAGCACCCACGGTTCGCTTCTAACAAGCTCCCGAAAACTTTATCAACATTCAACTCATCAACAAGTAACTGCATCACAATAAAATGCAATTCAGATGTTCAGGGAAACAATGCTGTAGCCAATTTTTCTATTAATATTGGCAGATTTGTTAACACAGGCCTTCAGAAAGAATGATCTTCAATATCATTCTCATTAACACAGTACTTCAAACTGAAGAGCAGCAGCAGTTGGCTTCTAACAAGCTATCCAGTGCTTCAAACTTTATCAAAATACAACTTATCAATAAGTGACTCACTGACTGTGTTACAATGAAATGTATTCCAAATTTTCAAATATAGGGAAATAATGCTGAGCAAATTTTTGTTTCAGTATTAGTTTTATTCGTTACATTTACATTCAAATTTACTACAAGAAACTAACTAACATTTATTACAAGTTCCGTATAAGTGCTAGTCAATGCATTACATTCAATTGAATTTCAAATAAATTAATTATAGCACTGATATATCAATTAACTAACATGAAAAAATAGAAATACACACCAAATTAAAGTAATGTTATACTTAGGTGGGAAATAGTAAAATAGAGATACAATACATGTATACATTTAATTTAGCAGATGATTGATTTTCACACTAAATATAGAAACATATCATTTATAAATCAGTGTAATCAGAACCCGCCAGACTGGATCAGTTCCCTCCCTGTGGGGTCTGGACGGGTTGTCAAACCGAACTGGTTGGCCAGGTCCTTCTCAAACTGGCCAGTTTTGATCCAGACCAGCCCCCAGCCCTCATCCGGCTGGCTGGGCTCACTTGAGCTGCCATGCACACTAAAAAAATGAAAAAGACGGGGGAAAGAGGGAAAAAAAGGTCACCCCCCAAATATAAGGGTTTTTTTGGTTGGGGGGTGACCTTTTTTTCCCTCTTTCCCCCGTCTTTTTCATTTTTTAAGTCTGCATGGCAGCTCAAGTGAGCCCAGCCAGCCGGACGAGGGCTGGGGGCTGGTCTGGATCCAAACTGACCAGTATAATGGTTTTTTTGGTTGGGGGGTGACCTTTTTTTCCCTCTTTCCCTGTCTTTTTCATTTTCTAAGTCTGCATGGCAGCTCAAGTGAGCCCAGCCAGACGAGGGCTGGGGGCTGGTCATATATATATATGCAATTGGTTCTAACCCAGGCGGTCGAGAGGATTGTTATCCTCTCCACCCAAAATCAGTGACATGTTGAGTTCTTAATGGGTATATTGTTGTATCGGCCTGGAGTCCTGAAGAATCCAGTTTACCCTAGGTACCATACTCAGATTGAGGAGAAGTGCTCATTAAGTTTCTCTGGGATGTGTATTTCATGAAAAAATAAATAAATAAAATTACATATTTTATGTATTTGTTAGGTGACCAGTTCTGCAACCCAGTTTTCCAGCCGGTTCCAGTGCAGACCTGGTCTGACCCTCAACCAGTTCTGCAGTCCCAGTCTAACCCTCGGCCTGTCCCAGTTCCATATCCGATAACATTGCTATGAATATGCAAGCAGAAGACAGGTTCTGATCTGAAAATATGTACTTCACACATATAGTCATATCAATGTGAAATGAAATCCTCAACAAAGGGTATGCCACTTTGGTTTTAATATGCTTGCAATTAAGAAAGTGTCACAGACAATGGAAGGGACCCACAAGTGGGGGAGAATGCTATCACAATAACCCGGGACTGCACCCCAAAGCCAATTTCCAGATATTTACAAATATTTACTAATTTTGTAATGCAGAAAGCAAAACATATCTGTCTGGACATATTTCCAAATTTCATATATCTATCACAAGCAATTCAGCTCGAAAATTTATAATCAATAAACAGTGAAAACATAGAGCTCTTGATGTATTATTTGCTTCTACACACTCTCAATAGCCTCCCGAGCAATAAAATCAGAATAGGGCCAACAGTCAGAAAAAGACAAGGGAAATTCAAACCCGCTTTCCACAATGTTCTAGAAAACCACGGCGATCTGGACTAAAGAAGAACTAGGGTTTAAAAACTTGTATTCACAAGGGTTTCCTTGCTGAATGGCTTCAGAACTAGGGTTTGAAAACTTAAATTCACTAGATTTGTGTCCATTGTTGAGGAATTAATACAAAAACAGCGGAAAAAATAAAACACGTTCGAACCCTAAGAAAATTTTCTGCAATATAGGATTTCAAAGCAACACAGACAGACATTGAATATAAATACAATTATGGGGTTTCTTCAAAGAAAAACCTAGATCAGGTACAGAAATGAGATTTGACAGCAGATGTAGATGATTCAACCAACCTTGAAAACGTTAATTGAGATAAAATATATTACCTGTGGGATATTGGCTGGATGCTGATTCCACGCCATTGCAAATCGCAGAATGCTTCACTACCACTCTTCCTCTTCTTAATATCCAAAGTTTTCTTCTTTTACCAGTTTTCTTATGTTATTAATTACTTCCAAGATGTTTTTTCGTCAATAGACGGAGAAAGATCGAAGTATCGGCGTTATGGAGGAAGATCTTCTATGTTAGAGGGCGTCTGTTTCCGGAAATCAGTTGGAACTCGTCAGTCTTCGTCAGTTAACGACAATTAGCTGTGAGACTGATGAGGATAACAGAATCAAAGTGCCTCCCTTTATTTTGGGGGACTCAAGATGGCGTGGTACAAGGAAGACTCTCGCCCACTTTTT
>ML785221.1:999094-1018687 GCA_009831015.1 Picea engelmannii | reverse complement strand
AATGTATTCGGATGTAATAAAGGTCAATATTAATAAGACCTTTCAATAAAATAGAATAAGGCGGATGTAAGAAGACCTAATAGAAGCTTACGCTTCTAGAAGGATCTTCCTCTAGATGCTTCTTTTTAGTATAAAGAGGAGTCGAGGGTATGAGAACCCTATCTTGGATATTATTGTAACAGAGCGCTGCTCGATTGGAGGTTGCCCCCTCGAGGAGGCCTGTGAACATTGCTATCTGATTCAAAGTGCTATTTCTATTGCTATTTCGTATATCATTTCTATGTATTGTGAAGATTATGCTGGATATTTTACTGTTATTCTTTCATTTCTAGCATTTCATTTCTGTTCTGCATATTTTATATATCTGGTATCTTTCATTTAATCTAAGAAAGAAAATTTCAACACTATCCTATCTTTGTAGTATGTGGGCATGTATGTTCCTGTTACAATCTTGAGATGCGTTTGAAAAATAAACTAAGAGGAGTCCCAAGGGGGCTGTTGTCCTCTCCTAAAGGTTTTAATCTTTTTAAGGGAGATAAAATCATCCTCCAACCTCTTTCTGATTCTCAAGATTGCTTTGAAGCGCGAGAGAAGAGCATACTCAACAATTGATATCCAATTTTTGGTCCCAATGAAAATTTTATATGTGATTTCAAATGATTCCAACTTATACTCTTATTCAAAGCAACCCATCCATGTGGAAAAATGAAGGCAAAAGAGGAAATGATGTTTTTAAACCCCCTAAGTGCCTATGTGTTTTGACTAATTGCTTTATATGGAGAGGGAACTAAGTGTGGTGCAGATTACAACATGCATGGAATCATTTTTAAGAAGGCTAGGGGCCTTCCACAAATCACAAAAAGGCTTACAATGTGTATTTTTTTGCACAGGTGCGTGGGTCTTAGAGTAGACAGAGGCGCACTGAGCGCCAATGCGCTAATTGAAACAGACTTTTGGGCGCAGGTGCACAGAGAGCGCTGAGTACCACAGTGATTTTGGTGCACGTGTGCACGATGCGCAACTATGGGCCAATAAACCCACGCACAACTGTCACATGGCCGTGAAGAAAGTTTCGGAAAAAATTCTCTCAATTCAGCATGGAATTTGGCTTCCTGTAGGTCAGCTTGGGCCGGTTATGGTACCTGCAGGTTAAGTAAACAAAAAAGAAGATCTAAAGTAACCCAAATGGGGTAGGAAATTGATACCTTTCCCCAGTGGAGTCACCAATCTGTTGTGCCTCTTTTTTCACCTAAATGAGAAAAATAGAGGTGCTTACAATCTTTGTTGGGTTAGCTAAGCAAGACAACTGTAAATGAAAGGGTTAGAAAAATAAACATATAAGAATCAAACTAGAAAAATAAAGAACAATTAAACTATTGTGCATAGGGACATAAGAACAAGAAGCAAACAAGACTCATGTCACCAATGGAAAGGATTGTATTAGTGAAAAGAAAACACCAAAAAGAAAGGGGACTTTGGGTCCCTTCTTCCTCCAAGGGAGGGCTCTTGGACCCCCAAACTTGAACTCTTCTTACAACTTGGAAACTTGAAATAAATGGTGAAAGAATCCCAAGCTAACCCACTCAAAAGGTGAGGTGGATTGCCTAAATGGAATGATGCTAGTATGCTCTTAATGGGAAAAGAGGATTCCCCAAGAGAATAGCTACAACATAACCTTACAAATGAATTCCTTAAAAATATAGTGCACCCATGGCCTTCTTTTATAGCATAGCTTTGAGGCATTATGTAACCAGCTTTTAGTGTGAAAAGGGGTTGTTTAGGGCACCTTTAGGTCTTTGACTAGCCACCCAGCTGGATCTAGCCGAGATTTGGATGTCAAATAGACTTGGAAGTTGAACTAGAAGTGGGTGGGAGGCCGACCAACCTCATAAATGTGTCGTTCTCAGGTGTGCGTGGATTTTAGCGTCCACAGTCGTGCATCGTGCGCATGTGTGCTTTTCCTATGTTTCTGAATGGCGCATGTGCGTGCACACCCTTGTGTATTCATAGCACATCTTGATTTTATAACTAGTTATATAGTTTTTGACCTTTTGGAAATGCATTTCTCATAATTTTGGTCCATGGGTAGACTCATAGCTGTTTTGAAGATGCTAGATTCCTATAACCGTTTGTGGACGAAATTTCAGTGATAACAATAGCCTCCATCCAGAACGGCTCAGTGCGCCTAGATTACCAGTTGATCACTGGTAAGCTCGTCAGGAAGAACAGACCAACGCAGGTCACGGGGTTCGTTGTTGGCCCTTGACCAAGTTTTCGGATATTCTTGGTCATGTTGACCTATTTTGGACTTTGACAGCATGTCGAAGGAGGAGCGCAAGACGAAATGGAGATCACGTGATCTCGGCCCACTTTTGGGTCCTTTTTGGGTTTTTGGGATTATGTAATGGGATTCGGATGTCGGCCCATGGGTTTACCCATGCTTAGGCCTAATTTGTAATGTATAGATGTCTAGGCAATGTAAGGAAAGGAAGCTATGTGATGTTAGATCGATACGTTGATGAGCTAAGTGCTAGATCTATGGATTGTAAGTGTTTTGTGTCTGTGTGAGACTTGCAGAGCTAAGTGAAAGTCATTGAAAGAAGTTGTGGTAGACTGTGTGCCTAGATCTACTCGGGGAAGGAGGATCTAGCGAGCTGGGCAGATCTCCTGTCCTAGGCATAGTAGGGTTTTGATGGCTCTGTGCATGTAACTGATTAAGAGAAGATAATAAAGGAGAAGAGTTGGTGGACGTAGCCCAAGGGTGGGGGTGAACCACATGAATACTATGTTATTCTTCTCTGTGCGATGTTCCGATGCATTTATATGTTATTTGCTAAGTGCTTTGGGATGACTAGATAGATCTACTTATTCTTAGTGCTAATGATATGTGAGAATGTTAGATATGATCTGTATGAATATGCTTAGTGCTTGATATGCTAGATATGATCTATTTACCTATGCTAAGTGCTTAAATACATTAGATCAGTGTGAATGTTATGAAGCTTTGTTTTATCAATGAAGTGAATATTGGTTGCATATTGAGGAACTGATCATGCTAAGTGCTCTCTTAAGTATTCTAATCACATATCTATGTCCCAGCTAAGGTTGCAGACACCTGAGTCCTGCAACCACCCCTGCCTCTACCTCGGGTGAGACTTCATCTGCTTCGCATGTGTTTATGAAAGGGTCAATAGTTAGGGTTTTTTTGGTGTGATGTTGTAGCGTTGAACCCTGGGTCTACCCCTGTTCCAACAAATGGTTCCTTTGTCGGGACTTGAAACTGTGATTGTTGGGAACTGAGAAAGAAGAAGCTTTGTGCAAATATTTGACCTAAAACTGTGAAATCTCCGTGCGTAGATCTGTTGCCCTAGTGTGTATCATTCTACTTGATCTTCGAAATCTCTACGCTAAGGAGAAGGATCAGATCTGAAGAAAAGACGCAAGATCTGCAAGCTTTGTGCTCTAAGAAAGATAAAAGAGAAAATTTCTGGTTGAAAGAGGTAAGATCTATAAGCTCTATGCTCTGATAAAGGTAAGAATAGTGAAAATTTCTAGATTTGGAAGCTTTGTGCTCTGTAAAAGTAAGATTAGTGAAATTTTTTGTTTCTAAAGTATGAATCTAGGTATGTTTGATAGGTTTTTTCCTAGCTTGAAAACTAGGGCATTAATAGATGAAAGAAGGTTTGATATGAATAGATCTGATAAGAATAGTGAAAAATATGTTATACCTATGCATAGAAAGAATGTTTGAACTAACAAATGGATGCAGGATCCTAGAAAGAATTTGTTGCGGCTTAGCTCCTATGATCCTAGCGCGCAGTACAGGAGAAGATGGGGATCATTTAAAAGAAAGAGAAGATTAACACTCTGTTATAGCTGCAAAAGACAGAGACGTCTTGCTAAGGAATGCCTGTTATAACCCTAAATTGCACCATACATGCTTACCTGGCATCAGACCATCTTAGATTCCTTCTTTTCCAAAACACTGTTGAACAACTCTTCTTAAAAACCTCTTTTATAAGGGATCACGTGCCCTACTCCATTACTGCATGTGTGTACAGACTAGCTGACCTAAAACAGCCCACGTGTACCTACAAAAGCACGAAAAAAGGAAAGTTGTCGATGGAACACATAGCTTTGGGTGAGTTAACTGAAACTCTCGGCCATGCATGGCCGAGGGTTCGACCAAATACCTAGCTCCTTCTAGACTATAAAAGAAGGGGTAGGGATCCCATTTGGAGGAGGAGAAGAATAGTAAAGAAACTCTACTCAAATTCACATTCCCATTGTCCCAACCCTTTCGCCATTAGTGTGCAAGGAGCAATACAGAGCAAAGAAGTTGGAGGACATTTGAAGAGGAGCCCAGGATCAGGTTCGTGGAGTGGTGGTCGGTCTCGACATTGTAAGTTGATTCATTCAAAGTAATAAGGAAATTATTTTCCCGTCCCACTTTATGAGTTCTTCATAGTTCGTTAAATACATGTTTGAATCTCTAACCCATTAGTCTGTAGGTAAAATGCATGTGTATTTTGTTGCTTGTTTTGTATGTAGGTCAACCTTGGGAGGAGAACTGCTAACAAGTGATCAAGCTGGAGGAAGGGTTGACATCGAACACCTGGAACAAGGTATGTTGGTCTAACCATGTATTTGCTGAAAAGAAATGGGGTTTAAGTCTGGGGACGAAGGTAGAAAGTAGATTTCTTTTGGTCATATCTGTATGCATAAGATAACCCTATTTGCTAGTCTGTAAGGGGATTTCCCACTCACAACAGAATTGGTGACCATACTGGGGAAGTCTCTAGGGTTCCTGGGAATTTTATTTTTGGGGTATTTTTAAAAAAGGTAGGTTTCCTTTCCTGTTTTTTGAAGTTTCTGCAAAGTCTGAGCAAATGGAGATTCTGTTCTTCCATACCAGTTATCTCTATTCCTTTTACTGGATTGTGATTTTTTTCCGAGACCCACAAAGGTACACATGACCTATATAAGGTCTGCACACATGTACCCACTCCCTACATTCTTACAGCCCACGTGTAAATGCTAGCTGAAGAAGTAGCAGTAGCGTGTAAGATTCCAGAAAATTGTGGAGGCAGTCATCCTCTTCCCTGTTAGAATTTGTCATTCTCAGGGGTTTTCTGGAACTCTTTCTAGTCTTGGTTGCTTGCAGTTTTTAGCTTAAGATTTCTTTTGGTCATATCTGCATGCATAAGATAACCCTATTTGCTAGTCCGTAAGGGGATTTCCCACTCACAACAGAATTGGCGACCATACTAGGGAACATAAGGTTAGGTATCCATGCAACCTGTGCGTTGAGGACCACCCGACCCACCTATGTCCTCGGCTTGCAGAGGCCCAAAAGTTTGTGACATAGCAACAACATGTTGTGTTAACCAATCCATTTCAACATGGCCAAAATCCAACTCAAGCCTCTACAAGTAAGGAAGGGGGCAGTCAAGGACCCCCTCCGTCTTCGAACAACCCTGCATCCGCAAATGTATATAT
Organism: Picea engelmannii; assembly: GCA_009831015.1. Classification (NCBI taxonomy): domain Eukaryota; kingdom Viridiplantae; phylum Streptophyta; class Pinopsida; order Pinales; family Pinaceae; genus Picea; species Picea engelmannii. The sequence continues at coordinate 1,013,188 of ML785221.1, read as the reverse complement.
GGTGAAGGGTGATGCTTTTATATCGACTAGAGCACATGACTCTAGTAAACCATGCACTTCTGAGAAGGGCAAAGAAGCCAAACTCCCATCTCTTCCTCTACAAATTGAGAATACGTTGGGTGAAACAATGACACGCATCCCCAAAGGCATGTTCAAAAAAAAAATATCATAACCCAAACGCAAGGGCCGCCCATAACTACTCTGTGGTGGAAGATTTATCACAAAACCCTTGTGCGATGTCTGCTTTGGAGGTCCTCCAAATTTTCCCTTCCCAGAGGAAAGCCTTGTTAACCACTTTAGGATCTACCGAGACTTGTAATCCAGGTACAATCATGCTGGATACAACCGACCTAAAACCTCGTTTGCCTTACCATGTAGCATTTAAGATAGTAGTGGCTTATCCCATGAAAACTTTTACTCGGAATATCTTCTACATAGTGGTTGATGAGGGCGCCTTGACATGCGTTATGTCATTGGCATGTTGGAAGGCCATTGGCCAACCTATTTTGTCTCTGTCACCTACTCTCCTCACTGCATTCGACGGTCATTCGTTCTGCCCACATGGTATCATTCCTTCTTTCCCCATGCAGTTAGGAGGGAAGACTGTGTGTGTCGAGGTAGAAGTAGTCGACACACCCCTTTACTATAACCTCTTGTTAGGAAGGAATTGGAATTATTCCATGCAAGTTGTGGTTGCTACAGTTTTCCAGGTCTTGTTGTTTCCACACGAGGGTCGGATTGTGACCATCAATCAGTTGTCTTTCTCCAGACCTGACCCTTCATTGGGGGCATCCACAGTCCCAATGATTGATAATCCTCAACCAGGCATGGTCAACATAGGGGTTGGTTTGTGCCCATCTTTGATGGGTACCTTCGATTACCCGCCCCCTCAAAGCGATATCAATTTTATATCCAATCACCATAAGGTTGATATTTTTCAAGTTTCGTCTTTCTGCACGACTTACTTCAATGATCTATGGATACTTCCTTCCCCATCGGCCATGATGGATGGGACAGGGCACTCAGGCATGTCTATTCTCTTGTCCGCAGCTGAAGTAGCGTACTCTTTAGTCCAACAATCTTCAGCCCACACTGATCCAACTCATGCACAAGAGTTAGATCCACTTCTAGAGCCTATTTGGGCTCAAGGTTCTCTCACTAACACCGATTCGTTAGACTTAGTCTTGCCCTCTAACGAAGCAATAATCGAAGCAATGTCTAGTCCGGACAAACCTTGGGAAGATCTTCATCACAGATCATATTTCCTCCCAGAGTTAAGCCGAATCGAAGTAGGAGAATTCACCGTGACTATGACAGGAGATCGGTCTTGTCCTATTAATCCCTTAGCTACACACAAAATTTATGCTGAGGGTAATATGGAAACCATCGTTGAAACCATACCGATCAATATCTCCTGAAACCCTGGCATTGTGGAGAATGTTTTCGTTGGAGCTAACTACTCCCTCGGAGAGAGTCAACTCTATACAAATATTTTTAAAGAATTCCGCGATGTTTTTTCTTGGTCTTACAAGGAAATGCCAGGCATCAATCCAAAAATAGTCGAGCATGAAATCACAACTTATCCTGATGCCAAGCCTGTTTGGTAGAAGCTTTGTCCAATTAATCCTAGGAAAGCAACAGACATTAAGGTTGAGGTTGAGAAATTGCTAAAGCTAGGTTTTATCTATCCTATCCATTTGACCCAATGGGTGTCAAATCCTGTGTCGGTCAATAAAAAACAAGGCACGATTCATGTATGTACCGACTTTCATGATTTGAACAAGGCATGTCCCAAAGATAATTTTCCCACACCATTCATTGACCAGATCATTGATGAATGTGCTGGTTGTGAGGCCTTTTCTTTCATGGACAGTTTTTCAGAATATAATCAAATACAAATCAAACCCAAAGACCAACACAAAATGACATTCATTTGTCCTTGGGGTACATTCACGTATCGTAAGATGCCTTTTGGTCTTAAAAATACTAGAGCAACCTTTCAGTGGACCATGTCTTTTGCTTTCCATGACCTCAATCATATAGTCGATGCCTATCTAGATGATTTAGCATCTCGATCTTGCAAGAGAACGAATCATCCCACACACCTCCGACTTATCTTAGAACGTTGTCGCTACTTTCGGATTCGCTTGAATCCAAACAAGTGTAGATTTTGCGTAACATCAGGACGTTTGTCAAGTTTCATCATCTCAATGATAGGGATCATGGTCGATCCTCTCAAAGTGGAGACAATAATTCAGTTGCCTCCCCCACGCACAATCCTTCAACTTCAGAGTCTACAAGGCAAGGAGAACTTTTTACGACGTTTCATCACCAACTATGCTGAGATCACCAAGGGCTTTATGAGCTTACTGAAGAAAGACATTAAATAAAACATGCCCTCACAACTTCCCCTCTGCTATGGCCACCTAACTATAACAAATATTTCTTATTATATCTGGCTGCAGCAGAGTCAACCATTGGCATGGTTTTAGTTCAAGAAGATGATGTGTTCTCAAAATACGTGATCTATTACCTGAGCCAAGGCCTCGTACGACCAAAACTCAATTATTCTCATATCGAAAAACTTGTGTTGGAAGCAGTTCATGCTATTCAACGGTTTCGTTATTATATTCTGTTTTGCAAGACCAGCGTCATTGTTGTCGTGAATCCATTCCAGTACATGTTGACATGACGGGTAATAGGAGGAAAGATCAGTATATGGATAGTCATCCTCCAGGAGTGTGACTTAGATTTCATTTCAGTGAAGTCCAAAAAGTCACTGGTCTTCGCAGAACTTATTTCGGAACTTCCAATTGAGTCAGGTGACGTTGTGCCTAAAGAATCGCCTATCAGGGGAGACATGTTTTTGAACACATCTTCGGATCCCTGGTATGGAGATATACTTATCTATATATAGACTTTGAAGTGCCCAACCTATGCTTCTCCTGATGAGTGTAGACGTATACGCCATCTGACGAAGAATTATCTCATCCTCGATGATACGTTGTATCGGAGAGGGGTATACTGCATCCTGCGCCAATGCCTCACTCACGAGGAAGCAGTTATCATGCTTAACGATTGCCATACCGGAGCATGTGGTGGTCATCTATCTGGGTTGGCAACAACCCAAAATATTCTTCGAGCAGGTTACTTCTAGCAGACACTAATCAAAGATTGTATCGAATCAGTCAAGATGTGCCACCCATGCCAGATCTTCTCTTGAAAGATGAGGGCACATCCTGCTCCCATGTTTCCTGTCATCACAGTTGGTCCTTTCACCAAGTGGGGGATTGATTACACTACATGCAACCCTCCTTTAGCAAGGGAGAACCGCTATATCATCGTAGTTTTCGACTACTTCACAAAGTGGGTTGAAGCTATGCCAACATTTAAAGATGATGGAGAGACTGCAGCTCTCTTTTTATTCAACCAGATCATAGCAAGGTTCAGCGTCCCGAGGGAGATTGTCACTGACCATGGCAGTCACTTTTAGAACCAGATGGTGATGGCAGTCACTTTTGGGTTATGGTGATCGGGTCTATCTTGACACTCAGCTGGTTGTGTCTCAGTTAAATAGAGTCTACCGGGTGCATGATCCAACTTTACACCGACGATTCCTTAGGATACATCTCTTAGAATGAAAATTTGATTATATTACATATTTTCATGTTCCCGGGAGATTAAACCAAGTTACAAATACTCTAGCTAATCAAATTTTAGATTTTCATCTTGCACACATATGAAAGGACATTCACATAAACATGTAAATATATTATTTTTGCACACATGATCCATAATACACAAAAGACATAAAAATCCATATATAATCATAAAGTAACCAAAGTTCATAGATGGACGCAAGCACCTCAAAAATATGACCAATAACGAGTCACGGGGCTTATGCCCTCAAAAAATATATACAAGTAGTGCTCATGGCATGTAAAATGTCTAACTAGGTTTAGGGCCTATGGGACTTGTTATATTGATCTACAACATTTGTCAAACGCCGAAATAATCGGACCCATGTCTGTGGTGCCCCCACTACATGAGGCTGCATAGATGGTGGCAGGTCCTCAATCTCTGCCATAGGGACCGTGCGAGTGAGTGCAGTAAAGTTCCACTCGACTTGTCTCAATACCCTCTTAGCCTCCCCAACTAGAAGATCTCCTGCTGTTGTTGGTCCCCCGACGGCGGCAGGTGCGGCCCCTAGTCGAGGATGACGCTTGTTTCTTGCATAATCAGCAGATCGCACTGGTCCCATATTTGTACACAACAATCACATATCTGTCAAATACTCTGGTATATAAAAAAATTGATATATAACAAAAACAACATAAAAATTACATATGCTTCAAAAAAAAGTAAAAGAAAAACAACTACAAAGATGGAGACTTACCCATCTCTCCTCGCTCCTCACCAGGAGGTATGGGTATCTCAGGATCCCTCGAAAAATCAATCCCTGCATACGGGTAATCCTCGATAACTAGGATTTGCCGCGATAGCCAAGCAAAGAAGTCATCATCGAAGGACTCATTAGTCCTTCCACCACCCTGTCGTGGCAGCAATACTTCCCATATACACATCGCAGGATGCGAGGCCTGATGTCCTCGTACCACTACTCAAGGAAAAAAGCTCAAAACTCTCTCAAAGAAGAATGAGCACAAAACAGTCCCAAACCCGAAGTTCCTCTATGTGCGTAGTCAACAATCTCTCAATTGCCTCTTCATACAGTCAAGCAATGTAGTACTCCAGTCAAAAATTTGTGCGTTCAAGCATTGGACAACATAGTTCATCTGTGCACAGGAAGCCTGATGCAAGGCCATAGAACTAGTAATCCACCCAATGAGCAATACAATCACTTGCAGTGATAAGTCAGTGATCTTTCTTATGGGAACCTATGAGCTCGATCGGTCTGTCCCAGCCTCATAGTAAAGGGCTATCAATTCAGCTATGTTATGTGGCCCCAAAGGAAACGTCCGGAAGTTGACTAGTTCCCTTCTCCTTGAGGGCCAGTCAAAAAGTATATATCCTCGGTGGTGGGCACCAATGATTGTCCCTCTAACATAAAAGCCTCTGCATTAGGATGCCAGTAGTCAACCAAGGCATTCAGTAGCCTCAGTTGTGCCCGCATAAAAGGACATAGGAAAAACTTTAGTAACCCACATTGCATCAACGTGGCCACAGCATTGGGATCTTCCCTGACCAACTCACTAACTTCTTCATGTTCCCTTTCTCTCCAGTGATCATACATCCTGCAAAACACCAAAGTTTAGGAGGGTTAGCCCTTGCCTTTTAACTCTTTTTATTCATTAAGGGAGGGCCACACGAGCTGTAATAATGACAGTCGCGTGTACATGTGTGCAGTCTTTACTCTGCTCGAATGTACACGCAGTCTGTCCAGAGACAGCCCGTGTGGACCTAGGGTTGACCTTTTAAAGGTCGATGCCCACCCAAAACATGGAACCCAAAACAAAAGTAATGACTTAAATTGCAAGATGGGGGATTTTGTACTTACTTGGTCCAAACAGAAGTTTTTTTTGTCCACTGTAGCTCCCGGAATCACCACTTTTATCAAAGGGGGTCTTTTGGCTCCAGAGTCAATTTCCAAATTAGCAATGGTGATAATGAGCTGCCAACTTCTATTTATAGACGTTTTGGCCTCTTTTTGTCACTTTTTTGGCCTCCCTTATCATTTTCTTTACACCAAAAACCATTTAGAGTGATTCAGGAGTTGCAAGGGAGGTGTTTGATCGGGTATCGGGGCAGTTTTTGGAGTTTTGGGACACTTTTTACGATTCATGAAAAAATCTCAGATGATCAACTTGAGCATGTAGGTTAGGTTTCTACCATGACTTTTGTATCTCATTGTCTTTATCCCTCTACCATAGGATCGATCCCATTAGGTTGCGACACAAAACCATCATTACTGCTTTAGAAGTGTCGCAAGTTGGTGGTAGAGCTTACCGAAACATGGATGCCCTAGGTAGATCCTGGTTGCATTATGGTGTCTGTTAGTGCTAGAAGTTGCCCCTAGACTGCTATAGGGTCAAACCTAACACATCTTTAGTTATTGCAATGATTTTATAAATAAGAATGTGTTTGGGTTTTGAAATAAGGTGGATGAGGTAGATGATAAGAGAAAGGATAAGAGAAACAAGCTAAATGAAGATCAGTTAAAACACCATTGGGCATGGAGTCAAGTAAACATCCTGTTAGATTGAAGGCCAATGAGTTGCATATCAGACAAAAATACTTATATGATGGTGGATGGAAGAATGGAGAACATGACAAATAGTAGAACATCCACCAAACAGAGATTTTCTCTGTCAAAAGGATGCATCGGTACTTGAAACAAAACACACTGATAATAGGCAATCACAACAAAATCTTTACCGCTTGGGAATCTATCATCCATGAGCAGCCATTGATTCTCAATGTCTGCATTTCTTTCAAGTAAGATGAAGACAGAATGTAAAACAAGAAGAGATCACAATTTGGTAAAACAATACACCTAGATGTTCAATGTCAGAAATGAATACTTTAAATAAATGCCCATAGGCTTACAATAATTCCTACACAGGCCTCTGCCCAAATTCTCCTCTCGGGTCTTCTCCCTCCCCTCTGGCACTACAAAATGTTGTCTTAAATAACAAGAAACAATAAACAACTTCTTCCTATCTGCTAGGGGATAATCATAACAAAACCAAAAACAATGCAAAAAATTTGGGATAGCTAAACTCATCCCAACCACCTTTCTTCATTGAATCTTTTATCTACAACTGAATACTTTTGGGAAATAAAACTGACTTTATTCCCTTTGTCAATGAAATTTGTTGACTGCCTCTGAATGCTAAAACTCTGCCTGAAAATTAGTAATCGATGGCTCAACTGATAAGATTCTTTGCCATGGAAATTTGGAGTTTACCGAAGCTGTTTTCTTTAAAATTCGAGAAAAATTAAAAGATCGTTCCCTCAATTTGTTGGCTAATAATATGGGACTGCTGCTAAATGGTGTGCAAAAAAAAACTCTGCCACCTTAGAACACTAAATCTGTTTTGGTTGACTGTTGATATTATGCCTTCAAGTCTGTCAACCATGTTCTCAACCATGTTCTCAACCATGTTCTCGAAATATTGGGAATGAATTTTTGACCAACTATTAATCCTTTTCCTGAGAACGTGGAATGTGAACTTGGAAATGTAGATCTGATGTAGATTTCCTCTACTGCCAGGTGCCATGTCTCCAACTCAACAAGATCTCTCGATCCCTGAAAATATGGAAACAATGTTTGAAATCTAGAGGTTGTTTCTTTGATTGATTTTCGGCCTTTTTATACTGGACCAGTTATCTCCCAAGATATGTTGAATCTCGTTCGATTCTGTTTCTCGGAAACTGCAAAAACTTTGATGAAACCTAACCCTGATTGCATCACTACAAGATTTCAAAATGCCACATCTTCAAAACTACGCTTTTTTGAGGATCACCTTCCAATAGCTCTAAGTATTTAGGAGAAGACACTGGTACTAATTTACTTATGAAATGTATTGGACTGCTTCTATAAGCATCTGGAACTTATCATTAAACTTACTTTGTCCAACAATTCCTTTATTAGGTTCCCTTTTTGTTGGTTCTAGATTATAGTTTCATGGTGCAATGGCCACAATACCTTCTCCAAGATTCTGGCTCTCTAGCAATGGCAGAATTATCAGTAGTGGCACAATAACAATATCCTGAAGTAGAAAGATCCCAAGTATTGTTGATCTGAACCAAGTTGATAGTTATCCTTCTCTGCAAACAAACCTGGAAGCTCGAGCCCTGTTTCTCCTTGGCGCACAAGGTGTCTGGGTACCTAATTGTGCATCCATCACAAGTGTTGAGGTAAGGGATCTATTTGCACCCACCACAAAGAAAATATAGAAGCAAGCAGAACGAGCCAAACAACAACAATTATGGGTGTCATTTTCTGTTGTCCCATCAAACCCTTCTCGAATGCTTTACACTCATTTTGAAGACAATATCCCAATGCCAAAGATGCGATCCTTGGAGGTTCCAAATCCGACACTTGATGAATTTCTGAATTACCCATTTGTGTCCATCAAGTATGCAATGCCACCCATGACAACGATCATTCATTGCACTTCCAAAAACACAAGGAGGACATCTCATGCAAAAAATATCCTAAATTTTAGTTTACGCAAGGAATAATCTTCTGGTAATTCAGCCTATCGATGAAAATGAGCTTTACAAGTAAAGCAATGAGAAAATGCAAACCCTTCCTTCACAGAGCGCCAGTGATCAAGGCATGATTGGTGAACAAAATTATTGTATGGGCGCTTCGATCCAAAAACTTCACTATAAGGACGACTAGGAGCATCCAAATAACAATGGACATATTCCAAATGGCAAGAATGTCTATCATCGGGATACGAGACCCTGCGTGTATCCTTTCTACTAAATGTAGGTTGCAATTTGTAACCTTCACACTGTATACATGCGCCAATACCCTCGACTGTGATCGATGAGTCATATGTAAAAAGGCTCGGTGTTGCTCTTCACTTTGCGTTGATTTGAATTTGACTCGTGGCTAGGCATGTGCACTCGACTTGTCTTGCAATTGTATTTTATTTCTCTTTGTAGAAATAGCCCCACTTGCAAGAGGATAAGGGCATTTTAATTGTTCATATATGCCAATACTCCCAATGCAATCTGTTGACTTGTGTTGCATGTATTTACTAACTCGTGTCTTGTATGACTGTAGGTGTGTGGTTTTGAGGACTGGAGATTGTCCTTCTGGCACAACCAAATTTTGGTGAAATTTATAATAAAACCACCTCTGCGCAAAGGCCACTAAAACCTTCCTGTACCTCCTCTCTAAAGAGGCGAGTTAAAATTTCAGCACTATTTCTAGCATATACGATACCAGTGCTCAGGAACAACACTTCTCGATGCTACGGGAATAACCCCATTCCTGTAACAAAGAGAAAATTGAAAAGTTTATATCTGGATACTAACATTGGCTCCTTCTGGGGATGATGTTTTCCCTGTGGGACATCAAGAACTTGTAGACCAGTGTACCTTTATCATTTCTTCTCATCTGTGCAATCTTGGCCCTGCAAATCTTCCGCTCTGCAGACATCCACAACTTTTGTGTTGTGTCTAGTCCATTGGGTTATGGATTCAGTCAATAGCATTTCAAATCAAGCCCAAACTTCTACAGCTTATTCAAACTCTAACAAAATGTTGAAACCAAACTTTCTACTACAAACTTGATTACATTATGCAAACTGTAAAAACAAATTCTCAAGAAGAGAGATTATTGCCTGCCCTACTTCTAACCAATTATACCGTCACTTGATCAAGTGAAATCATGTTTCCAATGAAACCATGATAACATCCAGCTGACTGTAAAAAATCCTTATATGCAGAATAAGATCAAAGAAAGCTTCATTGTGTGTAACAACATTTTAACTTGTAACGCATACTTACAACCACCATCTTCTTTGATTTGAACCTTTGCAAGGCTGAAAACTTCTGAGAAGCATGAATCCATATAAATAGCTATCGGATCATAGAAGAAAGAAGTAGATTGATAACCAAACATGGTTACCTTTGTTTTTTTCTTGATGTTTACTTCAACCTTTGATGTATGGTTGTCATAAAGTGGCTTCCTGCTGAAGTTTTCATTATGTGTTGATGTGAAAATTTTCCCTCCACTTGAACCATGACTATTAAGGAGAGGATCTAAATTTTTGTTGTGATATAAATGCTGATCAAAGGCCTTAAAGAGAAAAGATGAGATCTGTTGTTCATAGAAATTACCATCATCTTCAGAATTATAATACTCATCATAGATAGGTGAGCCACAAACCTTTGTGTCTTGCATAGAAGGACGAGCAGCCTCATGCTGTAAAATAGATTTAGAAGAAGATTTGGAAGATGATGAAATATCTTCTCCTTCCTCAACATAATCATCCTCTATATCATAGTCAAAATTACTAGAAACATTTGAACAAAGGACAAATGTGTCTACAGTACGGTTGTCACCAACATCCTTATAAACATAAGAAATACTAATTGAATGTTGAATGTCAAATTCAAATTCTTTACAACATTTATCAAAAGGAAAATCAACCAAAAAAATGTTTTTGTAATAATGATGAAAGACAGTATGAAACTCCTTCAAAGAATGAATGCTAGCAGTAAGAAGGGATTGACACCATTCACGAGCATGTTCTTCTAACTAAAATATGAACATCTTGATTAAGACATCCTCGTGAACAAAATTATGTTCAAGCATGCATTTATAAAAATTTGATAAATGCTCACCGGGATGATCATCCTTGCATCCTATAAATCTGGGAAGATAGTCATCCCATTCAGAAATTGTAGGTACTGGATGTGGAAAACCAGCTATGTTGGTGAAATCACAAAATGCATACCTCTGAGCCACAATAGTTTCCATGGCCCTCATGGATCTTCAACCAGTGGAGTCGCCTATGAATCTCGGGACAATGGACTCGCCATGGTGAAAGATGTGCAGTCATGTATCTGTCCCCTTCTTGTTCACCATCAAGAAGCAGATCTGATCATTGTCGTTCTCCCAGGGATAAATACTTTGTGTCTCCATCCTCGGCAACGGTGCCAAAAGATGTTAGTGCTAGAAGTTGCCCCTAGACTACTATAGGGTCAAGCCTAGCACATCTTCAGTTATTGCAATGATTTTATAAATAAGAATGTGTTTGGGTTTTGAAATAAGGTGGATGAGGTAGATGATAAGAGAAAGAATAAGAGAAACAAGCTAAATTCATATCAGTTAAAACACCATTGGGCATGGAGTCAAGTAAACATCCTGTTAGATTGAAGGCCAATGAGTTGCATATCAGAAAAAAATAATTATATGATGGTGGACGGAATAATGGAGAACGTGACAAATAGTAGAACATCCACCAAATAGAGATTTTCTCTGTCAAAAGGATGCATCGGTACTTGAAACAAAACACACTGATAATAGGTAATCACGGCAAAATCTTTACCGCTCGAGAATCTGTCATCCATGAGCAGCCATTGATTCTCAATGTCTACAATTCTTTCAAGTAAGATGAAGATAGAATGTAAAACAAGAAGAGATCACAATCTGGTAAAACAATACACCTAGATGTTCAATGTCAGAAATGAATACTTTAAATAAATGCCCATAAGCTTACAATAATTCCTACACAGTCCTCTACCTAAATTATCCTCTCGGGTCTTCTCCCTCCCCTTTGGCACTACAAAATGTTGTCTTAAATAGCAAGAAACAATAAACAACTTCTAACTATCTGCTAGGGCATAATCATAACAAAACTAAAAACAATGCAAAAAAATTGGGACAACTGAACTCATCCCAACCATCTTTCTCCATCGAATCTTTTATCTACAGTTGAATACTTTCAAGAAATAAAATTGAATTTATTCCCTTTGTCAATGAAATTTGTTGACTGCTCCTGAACGCTAAAATTATGCCTAAAAATCAGTAATCAATGGCTCAACTAATAAGATTCTTTGCCATGGAAATCTGGAGTTTACTAAAGTTGTTTTCTTTAAAATTTGGGAAAAATTAAAAGATCATTCCCTCAGTTTGTTGGCTAATAATATGGGACTGCTGCTAAATGGTGTGCAAAAAAAAACTCTGCCACCTTAGAACACTGAATCTGTTTTGGTTGACTGCTGATATTATGACTTCAAGTTTGTCAACCATGTTCTCAAAATATTGAGAATGAATTTTTGACCAACTATTAATCCTTTGCCTGAGAATGTGGAATGTGAACTTGGAAATGTAGATCTGATGTAGATTTCCTCTGCTTCCAGGTGCCCTGTCTCCAACTCAACAAGATCTCTCGATCCCTGAAAATATGGAAACAATGTTTGAAATCTGGAGGTTGTTTCTTTGATTGATTTTCGGCCTTTTTATACTAGACCAGTTATCTCCCAAGATATGTTGAATCTCGTTCGATTCTGTTTCTCGGAAACTGCAAAAACTTTGATGAAACCTAACCCTGATTGCATCACTACAGGATTTCAAAACGCCACATCTTCAAAACTGCACTTTTCTGAGGATCACCTTCCAATAGCTCTAAGTATTTAGGAGAAGACACTGGTACTAATTTACTTATGAAATGTAATGGATTGCTTCTATAAGCATCTGGAACTTATCATTAAACTTACTTTGTCCAACAATTCCTTTATAAGGTTCCCTTTTTGTTGGTTCTAGATTATAGTTTCATGGTGCAATGGCCACAATACCTTCTCCAAGATCCTGGCTCTCTAGCAATGGCAGAATTATCAGTAGTGGCACAACAGCAATATCTTGAAGTAGAAAGATCCCAAGTATTGTTGATCCGAACCGAGTTGATAGTTATCCTTCTCTGCAAACAAACCTGGAAGCTCGAGCCTTGTTTCTCCTTGGTGCACAAGGTGTCTGGGTACCTAATTGTGCGTCCATCACAAGTGTTGAGGTAAGGGATCTATTCACACCCATCGTAAAGAAAATATAGAAGCAAGAAGAACGAGCCAAACAACAACAATTGTGGGTGTCCTGTTCTGTCATCCCATCAAACCCTTCTCGAATGCTTTACACTCATTGTGAAGACAATGTCCCAATACCAAAGATGCATTCCTTGGAGGTTCCAAATCCGACACTTGATGAATTTCTGAATTGCCCATTTGTGTCCATCAAGTATGCAATGCCACCCATGACAACGATCATTGTTTGCACTACCAAAAACACAAGGAGGACATCTCATGCAACAAAGATCCTAAATTTTAGTTTACACAAGGAGTAATATTCTGGTAATTGAGCCCGCCGATGAAACTGATCTTTACAGGTAGAGAAATGTGAAAATTCAAACCCTTCCTTCATGGAGCACCAGTGATCAAGGCATGATCGGTGAACAAAATTATTGTATGGGTGCTTCGATCCAGAAACTTCACTATAAGGATGGCTAGGAGCATCCAAATAACAATGGACATGTTCCAAATGGAGAGAATGTCTATCATCAAGATACGAGACCCTACGCGTATCCTTTCTACTGAATGAAGGTTGCAATTTGTAACCTTCACACTGTATACATGCGCCAATACCCTTAACTTTGATCGATGAGTCATATGGAAAAAGGCTTAGTGTTGTTCTTCACTTTGCGTTGATTTGAGTTTGACTTGTGGCTAGGCATGTGCACTCAGTGATCCAGGTGGATATCGGTGGCCACCCACCTTTTCCGACTGGCTCAAAACAGTTTTCTGGCAATTTTGGCAATTTACTATTTTTAGCAGGTTTTAACTTCCGGGGCCATTTTGAGGGCCTAAATGAAGGTTTTTTTGAGATAGAGGTTCTCAATGATAGCCGAAGGCATAATTTATCCCCCAAAATGAATCTCCTCAACGATACCTTTCCAACGAGCTATCACACGCCTAAAACGGAGATCATATGCAAAAGTTATGACCCCGGGAAGTTGATGTACTAACTCACCCAAACGGGGCCCACATGACTTTTGGCGCTTCATCTCCTAGGGTTAGGTTTTTGGATGTACATGACTTTTGGAATTCTCATCTATTGTAAAAATGCCTCTAGAGCCTCATTGTAATCATCTTCTCATGGATGCGAGTAGCAACCACATCTCTTCTCAGAGATAAGCTACCAGCGCCTTAGCTAGTTTATTTACATTCTGTCTGTAAGCATATTTCAGTCATTTATTATTAATGAAATGAAGTCTTATTTCCGCTGCATCTCTGCGTTTATGTTTATTTCTATATTTCATTGTGTTCCTACATAAATCCGGATCAGTGGTATCAGAGCGGTCTGCTCATTCTCCATCCTTCTTTGCATGTCCCCAACGAGATCAGGGTATAAGGAGTTGGGACTCGATCTGGTTGAACCTTTGCGAGATCAGCCTCGCAAACCCAAAAGACCACCCAAGGGGGAAGAAAAGAAATATGAGGGAGCAGGAGATCCTATCAAAATGTTGCTCGAGGAGGCCCTTGAGAAACAAAGGAACGCGATGATGGACAACTTTGCCCAGATTCTTCAACGGATTCCGACTGGCGGTGCATCGACATCCA
>ML785221.1:969245-988192 GCA_009831015.1 Picea engelmannii | reverse complement strand
TCCATGATAGGAGAACTGTCATATTTTCTTGGCTTACAAGTAAAACAAAGTTCTGTAGGAATATTTATTTCTCAAGAAAAATATTTGAAAGAGATGTTGAAGAAATTTCAGATGGAAGATTCCTCTACAGTTAGCACACCTATAGTGGTTGGTTGCAAGCTGAGTAAAGATGATACCTCACCTGATGTTAATCAAAGGACATATCACTCTATGATAGGCAGTCTTCTGTACATCACAGCATCCCGTCCTGATATAATGCAAGCTGTTGGAATGGTAGGTCGATTTCAGTTTTCTCCTAAATAAAGTCATTTGGTAGCTGTCAAAAGGATATTTAAATACTTGAAGGGAACAATGGCTTATGGTCTATGGTATCCTAGAAATCAGAATTTCTAGTTAAATTATTATTTAGATGCAGACTGGGCAAACTGTGTTGATGAGAGAAAAAGCACCAGTGGAGGGGCATTCTTCTTGGGTGACTCATTAGTTGCATGGCTTAGTAAAAAGCAAGGATCCATTTCATTATCCACTACAGAGGCAGAATACATTGCTGTTGCTACTTGCTGCACACAAATTTTATGGATGATACAAACTCTTGCAGATCTGAAGGTAACTTACACTGATCCTATTCCAATTCATTGTGATAACACCAGTGCCATTAGTGTCTCCAAGAATCCTGTTCTTCATTCCAAGACTAAGCATATTCCAATAAAGTACCATTTTCTCAGAGAACAAGTTACAAACAGAATTGTTCAGCTGAATTATATTCCTTCCAAAGAACAGATAGCTGATATCTTTACTAAACCATTAGCAGTGACCCCTTTTGGATATTTTCATCAAAAATTGGGGGTTATAATTTCTTGTGTCTAATATGTTCACCTAGTCAGGGGGAGTACTTATTGAATATCTGGTGTATTTTCAAGATGCTTATAGTCGACAGGGGGAGTATGTTGTGCAACAGATCAGGGGAAGAATGTTTCTTCTTTGACATTGATGTCAAAGGGGGAGAAAAGAGTTCGGGAGGAGAGTCGAGTCTGAATGCATGCGGTGCTTGTATTGCCATCAATGCCAAAGGGGGAGATTGTTAGAAAATATTTAACAGAAAGCAGATGGCATGAGTACATGAAGAATTTACAGGCAGGGTATACTTGTCATTGATGGAAAGTACAGTAGTGATGATGGCTTGAGTACAACAGCGATGATCAACGGTGCAATGATAATCGGGGAAGAGCAAATATTGTTGGCAAATATTTAACAGACAGCGAATGCTTGTCATTGATGGCAAGTAGCATGAGTACAGGAAGTTTGTAACAGATAGGCAAACAGAATATAAGTTCA
This sequence comes from Picea engelmannii, assembly GCA_009831015.1. Classification (NCBI taxonomy): domain Eukaryota; kingdom Viridiplantae; phylum Streptophyta; class Pinopsida; order Pinales; family Pinaceae; genus Picea; species Picea engelmannii. The sequence goes on along the minus strand of ML785221.1, from coordinate 986,857 downwards.
AGAAGATCAAATGATCAAAGGCAACGCAACATTGATCGAATGATCGAAGGATCGTAAAGTTTGAGAAACATTTCTGATCATTGGATCCCATTCAAAATTCCCGAAAGAATGAGAGCCATCAGATCTGAATGTAGACAAGAAGAGCACTGAGGAGGAGGACAGATCCAAGCATAGGACCCAACCATCGTTGGATCAAGGAGAACCTGCACATTCTTTAAAGTACAAGGAGAAGTGGGCGTACAAAATTCTAAAATCACGATATGTAGAATCGTGATTCAATCGCAGCCATTAAATCACGATCAGATCTGGACTGTTGATCTAACTCAATATCGGAGTTTCGCGAATCGCGACATGGAGAACAATGCAACAAAAATGCCGAAATCGCGATATGCGAAATCGCGATTAAGTCACAGTCGTTGAATCAAGATCAAATCTGGACCGCTAATTCCAGTCCATGTCGAGGTTTTGAGGATCGAGTGTTGGAGATGTCAAAGATTATTAACATCAGGAATCCCGATATCGTGATATGCAAAATCGCGATTCAATCTGAACCGTCAGATCAAGATGGAATCTAGACTATTGATCCGACTCCTTTACGAAGTCTCGTAGATCGGGACTTTGAAGTGACAAAAACACTAAACTTCAAGAATGACGAAATCACGATGTTCGAAATCGCGATTCAATCTCAGTCATTGAATCAAGATCAGATCTGGACCATGGAATCATAGGACATGTTGCAAGCGATCAAAATTTCGCTAACTTGGGGTCAACGGAGCATAGTGTTGAATTTCACGAAATGAGAAATCGCGAAAGCACTTTTTGCATAGGCACTTGGTTATGACCATAGTCATATTGGGGAATGAGCTAGCGCAAAAACGTTCTATATCGGAACTTCGGAAATTGCGAAATGAAGTGTCGAGACACTCAGCACAGGATTTCTGAAATGCCAAAACCCGATTTAAAGGCAATGTCAATAAAGTTCATCCAACGGAGCAGATAAATTGGAATATGATCGGAAGGTTACTGTTCTCTTTCAGAATTAACTCCCCAGTTACGAATCTATTAGCAAAACGGACTCATGATTGCAAATCAATTAGCATTTCAGTTGGCGTTTCAGTTGCTCGGACAGTTGTCTTTCTTTTGCCTAAGGAAATGGGAAGTGGAACCGTCGTGGGTGTGTGTATAAAAGAAAATGAGACAGACAGCGTGAGGTTGGGGTTTGGTATGGAAAATGAATGAAACTATAAGAAAGGAAAAATAAGAGGATGTGCAGTGTGAGATGGAGAAGATGCACAGTGTGAGAAGAAACTCAGTGAAGAGTAAAAGATGATGAAGAGAAGTTGAATCAGAGAAGAATGAGAGAACGAGTTGATGCAGAGCATACCCGCTGAATAGACAGAGGAAGAGAAGAACAACAGAACAGTTTGTAGAAGACCAGATTTACAGAACAAAGAAAGATTGGTATGAATTGATTTATCTGTGTAGTTGACTGTTTATTTATTTATTAATATTATAGAGAGGTTGGGAGGTGCTCGGGAGGACTATTTTCCTCAGAGGTTCAAGTAATAGCTTGAACACAAGAAGTTGTAGCTTCCATCTGGTTGCATCCAGAGAAACCAGGGTGGCAGGGTGGTGCAAGGGAGAACAAGTGTTCTCTGTTATACAGGTTGGAGCTTGTGTAACTGGAAGTTGGTGCTTCCATCCAGTTGGTGTTGGAACATTTAGGAAGTTGGTGCTTCCATCCAGTTGGTGCTGGAACATTCAGGGAGTTGGTGCTTCCTTCTAGTGGGTGCTAGAGAAACCAGAGAGTTGGTGCTCTCAAACAAGTTGCAGCTTGAAAACAGAGGTATCAGCTTCACATTAATTTGGTGCTCAATTATAGATGATGTACAGAACTAAAAAGACTACCTATCATTTCGAAGAAGAAGAGGTTTTCTCCATTTATGGGTTTCCTCGTGAAAATGTGTCTCTGTGTATACTTTATGTGTGACTGATGCTCTTTAATTTTACTGTCCATATGTTGTATATTGTTGATGATCACTTGAAGAAAGATTAATAATGTTTTAATAGACTTAATATTGTTTAAGCTCAATAACAACTGATTCACCCCCCCCCCCCTCTCAGTTGTTTTAGTAATTTCAACAAGGTGTGTGGTTTTGAGGACTGGAGATTGTCCTTCTGGCGCAACCAAATTTTGGTGAAATTTATAATAAAACCAACTATGCACAAAGGCCACTAAAACCTTCCTGTACCTCCTCTCTAAAGAGGCAAGTTAAAACTTTAGAACTATTTCTGGCATATACGATACCGGTGCTCAGGAACAACACTTCTTGGTGCTATGGGAATAACCCCATTCCTCCAACAAAGAGAAAATTGAAAATTTTATATCTGGATAGTGTAGTCGTACACTCATATTACACTCCTACCTTGAGTTTTGAAGATTTTGAAGTTGTTTCTTGAGCTCTGAAGACCTCATCTCTAGCCATCAGGTCGTATCAGCTTCTAGAAGATGGATACTCTATATGTATATCTTTTTGATTTTGAGATGTAGCTCCATTGTGTATTGTTCGCGGTTACTCTTTATATAGTTATATGACATGGATCTACAATGTATTTGATTGGTAGCCATGATTCTATTTTATACCAAGCATGGGTATGCCCGCCTCAGTGAGACATTTGTTATTTTGTAGAAGATGCCTCCCAGTTCCTGATCCTTGGGATCAATTGTTCGGCACATTAGTAAAGATTGGTAATGTATTTCGGCCATCAGATGCTCTTCTGACATCACACATTAGGGGGCATCTATTATAACCCTAAATTGCACCATACATGCTTACTTGGCATCAGGCCATCTCAGATTCCTTCTTTGCCAAAACACTGCTGAAAACTCTTCTTAAAAACCACTTTTATAAGGGCCCACACGCCCTACTCCATTATTGCATGCGTGTACACACTAGCTGACCTAAAACAGTCCATGTGTACCTACAAAAGCACGAAAAAAAGGAAAGTTGCTGACGGAACACATAGCTTTGGGTGAATTAACTAAAAATCTCGGCCATGCATGGCCGAGGGTTCAACCAAATACCTAGCTCCTTCTAGCCTATAAAATAAGGGGTAGGGATCCCATTTGGAGGAGGAGAATAACAGTGAAGAAACTCTACTCAAATTCACATTCCCAATGTCCCAACCCTTTAGCCATTAGTGTGCAAGGAGCAATACAGAGCAAAGAAGTTGGAGGACATTTGAAGAGGATCCCAGGATCAGGTTCGCGGAGTGGTGGCCGGTCTCGACATTGTATGTTGATTCATTCAAATTAATAAAGAAATGCTTTTCCCATCCCACTTTATGAGTTCTTCATAGTTCGTTAAATACATGTTTGAATCTCTAACCCATTAGTCTGTAGGTAAAATGCATGTGTAGTTTGTTGCTTTTTTTGTATGCAGGTCATCCTTGGGAGGCGAAATGATAAAAAGTGATCAAGCGGGAGGAAGGATCGACATTGAACGTCTGGAAGAAGGTATGTTGGTCTAACCATGTATTTTTTGAAAAGAAATGGGGTTGAAGTCTGGGGATGAAGGTAGAAAGTAGATTTCTTTTGGTCATATCTGCATGCATAAGATAACCCTATTTGCTAGTCCGTAAGGGGATTTCCCACTCACAACAATGCCCTGGGAGAAGACCTAGTTTTCCTTGTTACAAAGCTATGGACCATGAAGTATTGGATTGCCCTAGAATGATTGCTAAGCTTAAAAGAATGAATCTGAATCAAGAAAACCCTAAGGTAGATCCAAAGACTATGGCAGAATCCTAGAAAGAATCAGAGAAAGTATTCTCTAGATGAGAGAAACCCTAAAGGATCACCGACATGTCAGCTTATCAGAGATCCTTAAAGAAAAGGAATGCCTTGAAGAAAGAATAGGAGAATTCGACATTGACTGTGTTATGGATGAAGAAACACGGGTGAATATTATGACAGAAAGAACTTGGGAAATTTTAGGGAAGCCTGCTATGACTCCTTCATTAGGAGGGATAGGGTTATTCAGAGGGAAACTGGTGAACCTATGTGGAAAGATCACTCATATATATATGAATGCCAATGGAACTTCGACAGAAGAAGATTTTGAGATTATTAAATTTATTAAGGACAGCGCCCCATTTACCATGTTACTAGGAAAACCTTGGATTGACAGAGATTAAGCCAAACGAAAGGAAGAAGAAGAAGTTCTAGAGCAGAAGAAACAAGAATTAAAAGATTTCAGGACCAGAAGGATCACACACTTGATTGAAGAATAGGAGAACATATCGAAGCTATTTAACACCAGAGACTTAGGTGTCAAAGCTACAAGAATGCTAGAGGACCCACATAAGACTGAAGTACCTATCCCAGATAAAGAAGAGGTATTACCCCTGAATCATAGGAAAGAATCTATGAATGGACATTATGTCATTGGGGACATTATAACCGTTCGATCGACGCTCTGAATGGATCGAAAAGAATTTATGGTTCGCCACCAGACCGTTTGACTGTGCCATAACAGACCGAATAGAGTTAATGAAGGCTTCATACCCGTTGCAAGCGAACCATTGTCATGTTACCTATTTATCCCATCGCACCATGCACCGAGAACACTTTTGCTAACTGAGAATTTGAGCCCGCAGACTAAGCTGATCTTGCACAATGATCATCGCATTGTCACCATCTATTACATTGCAGTTTTTGAGTTGATCTTGAACCCGATATAATTAATCCCGAGTGCATATGTCTGACGAGCTCACCGCAGTCTAAGAATCAGTAACAGAAATACTCCTCGACTTGATGACTGAAAGAGTCATGTCAGAGAGAGGATTATCTGTAGGTGTACAGGCTTCATTCACGAGAACAGTTCAAGCGTTTCCGTCGACTACTCGTGCAGCTAGATCATCTCGGCCATCAGATGAGAGGTGAACCAAGTACAGGAATGATCTTGTGAATGATAAATTGATCCCGAGCATATTACCCGCATATCTACCACCTCTGAGCGATGCAATAAATCGAGACAGTGTGCCCAAAGACTTTGAGTATGCCTTGGTCACTGCGTACCTCTCGAAGGGGATACACACAGTTTGCGTAGATCAAGAAAAGATTGTAACGTTGAATTTTAGCTACTTCAACCTAGGCGACAGGAAGGTCTATAACATGCTCGCCCCACATAAGTACTTGACCAGAACAAAGGGAAATAATTCGAAGATAATTCCCCAGTCGTGGACTATGAACCTCGCGCAGTCCACACTGCTCAACGTCATGAAGATTCCTCACTTTGGAAGACACCAAGAGGTGAATGCATGTGTCAAACTGTTGTTGTCCTATTACCATGGTGGTTATTTATGGATAAACTTTCATATAACAGTTGATATGACATTGATCAATCAGATCACCGAACTGAGTATGCAAGGTCCTGACCCACGGGACTTCTATCCCGGAAAAACCACAAACTGAGCACTAGCACAAAGGATCAAAGAGACATATGGCGATGTCGAGAAAGGAACAAGAGGCTACAATGTAGCTTCTATCTAGAGTGGTGCAGTGTGCCTCGCCTGTCAATTGATCGCAGGGAAGTTAGTACGAAAGAACCGACCGACCCAAGTCATCGGCTTTGTAGTCGACCTCACAGGGAAGTGCCCAAAGGGCCTACACATGAATTGGGCAAAGTACCTGGTGAACCAATTAGAACTCGATTGTAAAGAAGCTCAGGATCAAGGGTACAAATTTCACTTCAACTGGCTATTGATCCTGATCGCTTTTATTACCTGGAAGATGTCGGAAGGTGCAACCTTCCCGGACATCGAGCCCTTCAAACCACTCACTGCGAAGTTCAGCACACTATGGTATTCAAGCAATATGGAAAAACAGTGGCAGTCAAATGTTGTTTTTCATGCCTACTACAATCAGCTGAAGGTAGCCATCTAGCCTGAGCCTCGCATGACTCCAAATACTCTACACAGGTTCTGGCCTTTGATGAAGTTCAGCGCTGATCAACATTATATTTACATCACAGCGCGCGCCAACGAACAAAAGCAACAACTGTAGTCATACTACAAGCTGACGGAGGAGGACTTGGAGGAGATCACCAAGGAATGGTCGACAGACCTCCTTATTCCAGCTGACCCTGCGGAGATATCCAATATCGACAATCCAGAAACAACAAAGAATACACCCAGACCTAGCAAGACAAATAAGACCAAAGAAGCACAAGATGTAAGCAGTGCATCAGTGAAAAATGCTTCCATATCACTAGAGAAAGGAGGTGATGGCGAAGAGGTAGAAGGCACAAAAGCCGAGAAAAATAAAGGTGAGGTGACACCGCCTAGGGATGAGGAGGACCCCTTGAAGAAAAGGAAGGTTTCCCCCCCAAAGCCTTCTTCTCGAAAGAAGTCGAAAGCTTCTATAACCAATATGCACACTACACTCACTTCGGACAATTTTAATTTCATCGTAGCATCCCTGAACGATGCTTCGTTGGAGATAATCGAAAAAGAAGAAGCTAGACAGAAGGAGATGTACAATCGAATTGATATCGAGATCCAAGGGGTGCATCAGGCACTACAGTCCAACCGCGCAATCTCCACTGTGCCTCTCTCAGTGGCAACACCAAAACTGGGAGATGAGCCAGCTCAACTCCACCAAATCGCTGATACAGTCGAAGCTCGCCTTCGACAAGCATAGAAAGAAACAACACAAGCCACCCAGGATTTGGCACAAGTATAGGGAGTGCTTCTAGAGAAACGTAGTACTGCAGAACGGGAAAAGCTTGCTCTCCAAGCGAAGTGGGATGAAGAAAAAGAACAATTGCAGCAAAGCAAGGAACAATTGCTCGCAGAGCAACTCGAAGTAAAGGAAATGGTCAACAAATCACTTCGCTATGTGACAGTCGTAGAAGTAAAGACCGAAGAGCGAGTTCCACAGTAGGTGGCACAACTTGAAGAAGTGATCCAACAATGCATTGTAGATTTGGAACTACGCACTGTGCCCAAAACCCCACAAGACGTAAGAGACCTAAGGGAAGCAACTGCCCGCAACACAGTTGACAGACTAAAATCTCTTGCCTTGGAATGCAAGTAGACGAGTAACCACAATGCCCAAACATATGAGAATCTCATAGAGAATCCATAATTACAGACATTGGAGTCGTAGCTCAAGGAAGCGAAGCAGCACGCAGACACACTACAGGTGCAGTTGAAGGTCTTGTCAATCGTAGAAACAATGAAGTGGTCTCAAGAGAAATGCACCACCCAACAGTAGATCCATACGATTCAAAGCAGAGTTATGGAAGTAACTCAATGTCTCCAACCAATACAAGACAAGGTGTGCCAATTATTCACATAGGTTGAAAGCCGAGGAGAAGAGCTAGAGTAGGTTGTAAATGTAGCATAACAACACCTAGAAGGGCCTGTGAATGATGCAGTGATCCAGGAGTTCATCGAGCAAGAGGTCATAGCACAACAGCAGGTCAAACCATATTGATCCAAGCTTGATGCGTTCGAGGTAGAACTAGTTAGACCAGAGTGACTCAGGACGAGTCACAAGTGAGTGTTGGGGGCCTGTTGGCCCTTGACCAAGTTTTGGGATATTCTTGGTCATGTTGACCTATTTTGGACTTCAATAGCCTATTGAAGGAGGAGTGCAAGATGAAGCAGAGATCACAGGATCTCGGCCCACTTTTGGGTCCTTTTTGGGTTTTTGGGATTATGTAATGGGACTGGGATGTCAGCCCATGGGTTTAACCAGGCTTATTTTGTAATGTATAAATAAATGTCTAGGAAATGTAAGGAAAGGAAGCTATGTGATGTTAGATCGATAGGTTGATCAGCTAAGTGCTAGATCTATGGATTGTAAGTGTTTTGTGTATGTGTGAGACTTGCAGAGCTAAGTGCAAGTCATTGAAAGAAGTTGTGGGAGACTATGTGCCTAGATTTACTCGGGGAAGGAGGATCTAGCGAGTTGCGCAGATCTCTTGTCCTAGGCAGAGTAGGGTTTTGATGGCTCTATGAATGTAACCGATTAACTGAAGATAATAAAGAAGAAGAGTTGGTGGATGTAGCCCCAAGGTGGGGGTGAACCATGTGAATATTGTGTTATTCTGCTATGTGCGATGTTCCGATGCATTTATATGTTATTTTCTAAGTGCTTTGGGATGACTAGATAGATCTACTTATTCTTAGTGATAATGATATGTGAGAATGTTAGATATGATCTGTATGAATATGCTTAGTGCTTGATCTGCTAGATCTGATCTATTTACCTATGCTAAGTGATTAAATACATTAGATTAGTGTGAATGTTGCGAAGCTCTATTTTATCAGCGAAGTGAATATTGGTTGCATATTGAGGAACTGATGGTGCTAAGTGCTCTCTTAAGTATTCTAATCACATATCTGTGTCCCAGCTAAGGTTGCAGACACCTGAGTCTTGCAACCACCCATGCCTCTACCTCGGGTGAGACTTCATCTGCTTCGCAGGTGTTGCCGAAAGGGCCAGTAGTTAGGGTTTTTTTGGTGCGTTGTTGTAGTGTTGAACCCTAGGTCTACCCCTGTGCCAACATTCGTCGTCAACCTCGCAGGAAAATGCGTTGAAGGACTACAAATGAACTGGGTGAGCTACCTCGTCAATCAGTTAGAGAAAGACTTTTGTGAAGCTCAAGATTAGTTCTATGAGTTTCATTTCAGTTGGCTATTGATTCTCATCACCTTCATTGCTTGAGAGATGTCGGAAGGAGTGACCTTCCCTGAAATTGAGTCGTCCGAACCACTAGCTATGAAGTTCACTATGCTATGGTACTCAAGCGACATGGCGAAGCAATGGCAGTCAAATGTGATGTTCCACACCTATTATCTACAGCTAAAGAGGGCCATTGAATCCTTCCCTCGGATGACGTCGAATACATTGCATCGGTTCAGGCCATTTGTGAAGTTCTGCACAGATAGGCATTTTATATATATCACTGTGCGCAGAAACGAACATAAGGAAGAGCTCCAGTCTTATTATAAACTCACCGAGGAAGATATGGAGGAAATCACAAAGGAGTACCCTGAAGAATTTCTAGTGCCAGTTGGACAGAAAGAACTGTCCGACCCCAACCTCATCGAAATTCCTGTAGTCACCCACAAAGAATACGATGCACCCAACAACAAGAAGAAGAAAAAGAAAGAAGAGGTACATGAAATACATAGTGCATCAGAAGAGACTACATCAGATTCACCTGAAGGGGGAGGAGGTGACGAAGTAGACAAAGAAGAGGACCAAGGGGAAGAAGACAAGTAGCAGAAGGGAGAAGTAACACCGCCTAAAGATCCCCTCGAAGAGACTGATACATCCAAGAAAAGAAAGGGTTCTCCAAAGAAACCTTCATCACGGAAGAAGTCAAAAGCCAATAAACCACCATTTCAAACTATGCTAATGGTGGATGACATCGACCTTATTATTTTCGCTATGTTAGACACCTCGAAGGATATCTTGCAGAGAAGCAAAGCCAAATAGGAGACAATGCTTGACAGGATTGAAGCAGAGCTTAAAGGAGTACATCAGGCTCTTTATTTGAGCCGCAGAGTGTCTATTGTGCCACCGCCATCAGGAGGAGAAGAGTTGGGAGATGAGCCTACCCATCTACACGGATTAGTAGACTCAACAGAAGTTCGCCTTCATCGTGTCCTAGAGGAAAAAGAAAAGGCCACAGAGGCCCTGAAGCAAGAAAAATAGGAAGCCATAGAGCAACGTCGGGTTGTATAACAAGAAAAAGATGACCTCCAGGCGATGTTTGTAGAGGATAGAGCATAGATCCAGAAGGAGAAAGAAAATTTGCTCACGGAGCAGATGGGAGTTAAAGAAACAGTCACCAGATCACTTTGCTCTGTGACGGGCTTAGAATAGAGTGAAGAAGAAACCGCTGAGAGCCAGGTGGGAAAGCTCGATGAAGCCATTTAGTAGCTCCAAGCACGAATAACAGAACTAGAACTACAAGTCGTGCTAAGCACTCCGCAGGAAGTGCGAGATCAGAGAGAAGAAACTTCCTGGAGCGCAGTTGATAGAATCAAGGCATTGGCCTTAGAATGCAAGCAACTTAGCAGTCAAAGTGCGCAGACTTATGAGTGACTTGCAGAGGATCTATAACTAAGGACATTGGAGTCACAGCTCCAGGAGGCAAAGAAACAAGCAGCAACAGTGCAAGCATAGTTGAATCCATTGTGAACGGTCGAGAGAATGAAAAGGTCCCAGGAACAACGCACGTTTCAACAACAGGTCCATGCCATCCAGAGTAAAGTCATGGAAGTGACCCAAAGACTCCAGCTAGTGCAGGATGAATTTTGCACACTTTTTTAGGAGATTGAAGGACAAGGTGCACATCTAGAACAAGTAGTCACCTCAGTGGAACAATGACTGGAAGGACCTGTCACCAAGAAGGTCATTCAGGAGTTACCTGAGTAGGAGGCTCTGGCGAAACAGCAGGTCGAAGCAATTCGAGCCAAGCTCGAGGCCTTCGAGGCAGAGTTACCCATATCAAAGTGACTCGGGACGAGTCACAGGTGAGTGTTGGGGGCATGTTGGCCCTTAACAAGGTTTTGTGGAAATGCTGGTCATGTTTGACCAATTTTGGGACTTCGATAGGCTGGTCGAAGATGTAGCGCCAGGCGAAGTGAAGATCGTGGAATCTCGCCACCTTTTGTGGACTTTTTGGGTTTAGGGTTTATGTAATGGGTATGGGATGTCAGCCCATGGGTTTACCCATGCTTAGGCCCATTTTGTAAAGTATAAATAAGAATCTAGGTGATGTAAGTAAGATATATATGCGGTGCTAAGTGCAAGCAATGTAAGTAGTTGGATCTATGTGATTGAGTTGGTTCTGTGCATACCATGTGTTGATAACTTGCAAAGTTGAGTGCAAGTAATTATAAGAAAGGCTCTGTGTTGTGCCAAGCTCGGGGAAGGAGGATATGGTGAGGTGCATGCAGATCTCCTATCCTATGCAGAGTTGGTTTTGAGGCTCTGTGCATGTTAGGAGATTGTCATAAGATGATAAAGAAGAAGAAGAGTTGGTGGACATAGCCCCACGCTGGGGGTGAACCACGTATATCCTGTGTTATGGTTTCTTTGTGTGATTGATGTGATTTATGCTTAGTGTTGTTATATTAATGTATGTTAGATGCATCTGATATAGTAGCTTAGTGCTTAGTAATGTGAATGAATGCTAGATCTGATCTGTTTCTACATGCTAAGTGCTTGAATATGTTAGATCTTGTTGAATACTACGTTGCTCTGTAATTAGGGTTTTACTTGCGATATGAATAGGAGTTAAATACTAATGAATGTTAACTGCTAAGTGCTCTGTTAAGTATTGTAATCACATATCTGTGTCCCATCTAGGTTGTAGACACTTGAGTCTTGCACAATGATAATAGACTAGAAAGAAGCAAAAAACTATTCAAAAATATCAGAATTAACCATAATGAACAGTTCAGAAAATGACACATCAGATCACAAATTTACCATAATACCACCAAGAAAGATGTTTGAAGACAAACACACACTTCTTTATTGATGAAGCTTGCAAGAGGACTATTTACGCCACACTTGAAAAGCCTACAACCGGTACAATGACTACTTTTCTCAAAGAGGATCCCCTAGACTAGAGAATGAGAGAGAAAAGAATGAGAGATACACTATGTTGCTACTACAATGATACGACCAAGAACCTTTGCGAAGCATCCAATGTATAGCATAAGGAGGGTGCATATCCCAAGGGGGAAGGAGAATATGCATGAGTAGTTAAATTTGGAGTCTAAGTGCATGAAGAATAGAGATATGTGAGGAGTGTGAGATGACTGAGTGCATTTGAGAGTTTGCATGAAGGTTATATGCGCACAAAAGAAGAGAATGCACCATAAAACTTAGGAAGGTGCACTTGAGGAAGAAAGGGAGGAGTAATGAATGATAATGAATGTGAATTGGCTTTATGGAGTGAAAGAAACACATGGAGGCCAAATTCAGTTTTCCAATGCATGTCCTTCTGCTAAAATTGACAAAAGCATGAGTGAGTTGTGGCTAAGAGGAAATTCGCCCTATTTTTTAGGGAATTTTCTAATTTTCAGGAAAATACGGTTTAAACTCAACTAGAGACGAATTTTAAGGAGATGATGCATGGCAAGTGGAGGGGTGATTATACAGAGGAATATACGGCTAAATTTAGGCCCAGTTATGCGACTCCCTTTTCTTCATTAATTATTTATTTATGCTCAAGTCTTGGCAATATGCGACCCATGCCTAGGTGGGTGCCACATCACTCTGTAACTTTGCCACATGTTGATCTCTAAGGGTGCCACTTCAAATTGCATGGATGATGACTGTACCTACTAAGTATAGACATTTCTAAAAATAGAATCCAGTTCTTAAATTTTAGGAAACTGTCCACATCACCTAGGATGATTGAAGTTTGCGAGAACACTACCACATGTCATTGTCTAAAAAAAGACACAACTAAAAATAGAAAGTGTTCTGAATTCCCTTAACATTATACTCATTGATCTCCTCTTCCCGCAAGGGATCTGAATATGCGATCAGAACTAACATGTGAGCCCTGGTGCTCAACCCGCTAAAAATAGTAAATTGTGCCACATAATCTTGGAAAAGATCCAAAAGACTCTGGATGTCTTAAGGATCAAGATTGCATGCTCATAATCTGAATCTGAGGCCTGGACCAAAACTTGCTAAAAACATAAAGTTCTTCCACGTCGCCTAGGAAAGTGTCATCGGGCCTAGAATCATGCAAGGACTCATACTGTATGCTCAGAACTACTCCAAATTGTCAAGAGACCCACTCAAACTGTGTCTCCTAAAAAATAGAAACACATGTTGTATGTATACATCTCTCTAAAAAATTCTTGGAAACCAAGTCAACTCTAACTCTAAACCAAACAACCATGTACCGATCATATACCTGCCTCCGATGGGAACCAACCTCTTTCTCAACACAAGTTCTAAACTCTGGGAGAATCTCAAAATGTCAGCCAAAGGAATGCATGCTGGCTCTTAACCCTAAAGATTTTCAAGGGTTTAAATTTAGGGGTTAACACAGTGACAATGGTAGTGACGGTGATAGTGATATTGGAAGTGATTGTGGTAGTGACAGTTGGTCTACATTTATATTTCAGGATGACAGGACGAGGCAAGGAAAGGGGGTCATAGCCTCCTTTCAGTTGGTGTTGGAGAACACAGGGAGTTGGAGATTCCTTCAAGTTGGAGCCTGAGAATTAGGGGGTTGTAGCCTCCTTCTGGTTGGAGCCAAATAATTTAGGGATTTGTAGCTTCTTTTAGGTTGGAGCCTGAAAATTAGGGGGTCATAAGCTCCTTCTAGTTGCAGCTAGAGAATTGGGAAGTTGGTGCTTCCAATGAATGTATTGTTTGATATATAAGAAATAATTCCATGGTTTTCTCCCATTTGAGTTTCCATGTAAATTCTAGTGTATTGTGTATTTGATGTGATGTGATGTTGTTTATGTTTATATACTTATTATACATTGATGATATATTGTTGATTCATTCTGATTTGTGTGGCCCTATGCATGTTCCTTCTACAAATGAAAATAAATATATCATGTATCTTATTGATGATTACACCAAGATGTGTTGGGTGTACTTGCTGAAAGATAAATCTCAAGCTTTTGAAATTTTTAAAAATATTCATGTATGAATTCAAAATGAAGTTCAATTTTGTATTGGCTCTCTTCTCAATGATAATGGAAAATAATATACATCTAATAAATTTGAAAGATACCTTCTTCACAAATATGGGATCAAGAATCAAACCAAAGTTCCATACAACATTCCAAGAGAGGCTAGAGGCCAAATAGGAAAAGTGCAAAAAATAATTAGGAAACTCCAATCTGTAGTCTAAGATTCCAAGAGAGGCTAGAGGCCCAATAGGGAAAGGTCCAATTTTGACATGATATTGAATCCATCATGCGCATGGACCCATAATTATCACGTTGAATTTTCTTTCCATCTCATTGAACCCACCACGTTGACATGATATCGAGTCCTTCATGCACAGTCTTGCTACATTTGTCTTTTGTTTCCATCACTAAAGATGCTCTCCAAATTAATGCTCTTATGCCCACGTGGTGGAGCCACGCTCTTATATGTGCTAATAATATGTGAGAATGTTAGATCTGATCTGTATGAATATGCTTAGTGCTTGATCCGCTATATCTGATCTATTTACCTATGCTAAGTGCTTAAATACATTAGATCAGTGTGAATGTTACGAAGATTTGTTTTATCGACGAAGTGAATATTGGTTGCATATTGAGGAACTGATGGTGCTAAGTGCTCTCTTAAGTATTCTAATCACAGATCTGTGTCCCAGCTAAGGTTGCAAACACATGAGTCTTGCAACCACCCCTGCCTCTACCTCGGGTGAGACTTCATCTGCTTTGCATGTGTTTCTGAAAGGGCCGGTAGTTAGGGTTTTGTTGGTGCGATGTTGTAGCATTGAACCCTGGGTCTACCCCTGTGCCAACAAATGGTTATGTTTCCAGGACTTGAAACTGTGATTGTTGGGAACTAAGAAAGAATAAGTTTTGTGCAAAGATTTGACCTGAAAATATGAAAGCTCTGTGCATAGATATGTTTCCCTAGTGTGCAACATTCTACTTGGTGCAGCATTCTACTTGATCTGTGAAATCTCTGCACTAAGGAGAAGGATCAGATCTGAAGAAAAGAGGTAAGATCTACAATCTTTGTGCTCTAAGAAAGATAAAAGAGAGAAGTTCTGGTTGAAAGAGGTAAGATCTATAAGCTCTGTGCTCTAATAAAGGTAAGAATAGTGAAAACTTATAGATCTGGAAGCTTTATGCTCTGTTGAAAACTTAATGTCTTTGGATAGACTATTGATGTGATGGAAGAACTTATTCAGTTCTTCTTCCCCATGCGGCCAAAGTACATTGGTGTCATCAACGTAACGTTTCCATCTTAATGGTTTCAGGGGATAGGAATCTATGGCTTTCTTTTCAAAGCTTTCCATGTAAAGGTTGGCAATGATGGGGGAAAGTGGAGAGCCCATGGCCACACCACTAGTCTGCTCATAGAATTCACCTTGATAGCTAAAGAAAGTGGAGCGAAGACAAACCTTCACTAGTTTTGCTGTTACAAGGTCAGTAACCTCTTGGATAAGAAGGATGGCTTCATTAAGAGGGATCTTAGTGAAAAGAGAGACAACGTCAAAGCTTATGAGGGTGTCATTTGGTTTCAGAATCTCATTTTTAATGGTGTTAATGAAGTCTTTAGAGTCTTTTATGAAGGAGTCGGTGTGACCTACTAGGGGGCCTAGAATTTTAGCAACATATTTGGCAAGCTCATAGGTGGGTGATCCTATCGTATTGACTATCGGTCTGAGAGGGATTCCTTCCTTATGGATTTTCGGTAGGCCATAAATTCTCGGGGTGATCTCATTGGTGGGAAGCAATCTCTTTTTTGTCTTCTCGTCTAAGTTAGAGCTATTGATGGTTTTCCTTACTTCTTTAATTATCTTTTTAATGGGGTTCTTAGGGATCTTAGTGTAGCTACCACACGAAAGGTGTTCATTCATTTTCGTGATGTAGTCTTCTTTATTCATGATGACTATGGCGCCACCCTTATCAGCTTTGAGAATAATTAAGTTTGTGTTATTTCGGAGGTTCTTAATGGCTAAACGTTCTTCTTTGCTAATGTTGCTTTTAGGAGGTTTGGCATTGCGAAGGAAAACTGCACAATCTTGTCTAACCTGGTCCTTATCTTCATCAGTAAGGGTTTTAATGCTATCCTCTATGCAACAGATAAGATTATCAAACGGAATGGAAGAGGGAGAGATGGCGAAATTCAAACCTTTTCTCAGCACGCTCAGCTCGGAGTGGTTTAGCTCGTGTGAGGAGAGATTCACGACTTTCTTTGTGTCCATGCCATTGCTTGCATTCTCCTTTTCGCTGAGAAGTTTTTTAAGCTTCGATTCCTGCCTGGAGCGCGTCAATCTGTCTGCGTTATCAGCTTTTAGGGCTGCCAACGTGTCCACTTTTCTCCACACATCCGGATCTAAGTCATGGGCGAGTTTTAGATGGAGTTCTAATGCTATTTTGGACAAGAGGTCGAGCGTGTACCTGTTCCGTCTGATTTCGCCTCTAACTATGGACTTTTCCAGTGCGTGGAATGCCGATTTGTTCCACTTGCTTCAGATAAAGAACACCTAGAACAAGAGAAAAATCACCTTCACAAATTCTTCAAAAACATAGGTTACAAAGAAAAAGAGATTGAGAACGCAATAAGGAAAGCCCTAGAAAAAGAAAATAACAAACCTCAACAGAAAAACAACCAAACCCCGAGCCTCACCACCTACCTCCCTTACATCGAAGGAGTCACTAATAAAATTGCGAAAATCCTAAACAAGAAGGAAATTAAGACCTCATTCAAACCACTTAATACCATCAAACAGAATACGAGGTCTGTTAAGGACAAGCTTGACCAACACAATTTCAAAGGAGTGTATAGAATAGATTGCTCCTGTGGCAAATGCTACATTGGAGAAACAGGCCGCTCTTTCAACACGAGGATTAAAGAGCATAGTGCTGACATCAAGAATGAACGAGCTCGCACCTCAGCACTAGCAGAACACTCTCTCAAAACTAAGCATCATATACGCCTAGAGGACACTAGAATCTTAGCTAAAGAAGACCATCTCCTTAAAAGACGAATTAGAGAGGCTATCGAAATCATCAAAAATCCCGATAACCTAAATAGGGACAATGGCCTAGAGATTAGTGACAGTTGGATCCCGCTCATTCGGGAAAGAAAACATTATTAAACCTTTCACTCTTAACTCTAGTACTTACAAAACTTTTTTGACTTAACCTTATCTTCGAATCTGACCTTAAACCTAATTTTCCCTTTGACCTAACTTAATAACACTATTATTATAACCTTTTTACTATTAACCTTAACCAACATAATACCAATGGAAAATTAAACTAATCCTAATACCAACCTTAGTGGTTCCTGCATATAACCTATAATTAACAAGAAGATTAATAGTATTAATGCCAACCTTTTATTAACATCAACATATATTAATATGTTTAACACCCTAATTGTCTTGACTTAACCTAATAACATTATTTTCACCCTCCTACCTTTAGACTAACATAACCTTAACCAACATATACCTTTTACCAACCTAAGTGATTTCTGCTACCAGTTATTTGTTTTTAAATCCTTCTAATATCATTAATAGTATTATTGCCCCTCTTTATTAACATTAACCTATACTAGCATGATTAACACCCTCTTCTTCCTGAACTAACCTAATCTTCTAAACCAACCTTAAACCTATTAATCCCCTTACTTACTTTAATAACATTATTACCTTTCACTATTAAACTAAGGTAACCTTAATATTACCACTCTAATTCACCTTACTTACAGTCAACCCTAAATTTAGCCTTTTTGAACTTAAAATAATTTAACATTAATTTTAGCCTATTTTATTAACCTTATTTTAACCCATAATTAACATATATTAATAGTAATATGTTTAACACCATACACCATATAGTTAAAT
>ML785221.1:953686-967960 GCA_009831015.1 Picea engelmannii | reverse complement strand
TACCCATTTATTATATCTAACTACCATAGTGGGTCTTATTTAATAATATAGTGGACCTAGTCCACCTTACATTGAATGACCTCCACTATTATCACTATGGGCCCTCTGGGCCCCCCCACTACCTCTCTAGCTACCTTACAGAATCTCAACAGCGTGCAGTGACTATGTCAAAAGAAGATAAGAATCAGAATGGAAAAAGGAATACCGAGGCGAAGCTCACTAGAAAGAAGGCTAGAAAACTAAGTAAGAAGCAAGCTAAGATCGAACATTTGCAGAAGGTTCCAGAGGGAACTTTGCAGAAAGAAAAATTGCAAAATTGGAGCTTCGTCGGGATATCAGAACAATGACACATGGCACTTCGCCGTGGCGAAGCAATATAGTCGTTGGGGACATTATAACCGTTCGATCGACGCTCCGAACGGATCAAAAAGAATTTATGGTTCACCACCAAACCGTTGGACTGTGCCATAACAGACCGAATAGAGTTAATGAAGGCTTCATACCCATTGCAAGTGAACCGTTGTCAAGTTCCCTATTAATCCCGTCGCACCATGCACCGAGAACACTTTTTCTAACTAAGAATTTGAGCCCGCAGACTAAGTTGATCTTGCACAGTGATCATCGCATTGTCGCCATCTATTACATTGCAGTTTCTGAGTTGATCTTGAACCCGATATAATTAATCTCGAGCGCATAGGTCCAACGAGCTCACCACAGTCGAAGAATTAGTGATAGAAATACTCCTCAACTTGATGACTAAAAGAGTCATGTCGGAGAGAGGATTATCTGTAGGTGTACAGGCTTCATCCATGAGAACAGTGAAAGCGTCTCCCTCAGTTGCTCGTGCAGCTGGACCATCCCAGCCATCAGATGAGAGGTGAACCAAGCACATGGATGATCTCGTGAATGCTAAATAGATCTCGAGCATATTACCCACATATCTACCACCTCTGAGTGGCGCAATAAATCGAGACAGTGTGCCCAGAGACTTTGAGTACGCCTTGGTCACTGCATACCTCCCGAAGGGGATACGCATAGTTCACACACATCAAGAAAAGATTGTAACGTTGAAGTTTTTCTACTTCAACCTCGGCGATAGGAAGGTCTATAACACGCTCACCCCACATAAGTACCTGACCAGAACAAAGGGAAATAATTCGAAGATAATTCCCCAATCGTGGACTATGAACCTCGCGCAGTCCACACTGCTCAACATCATGAAGATTCCTCACTTTGGAAGACACCAAGAGGTGAATGCATGTGTCAAACTGCTGCTGTCCTGTTACCATGGCGATTATTTATGGATAAACCATCGTATAACAGTTGATCCTACGTTGATCAATTAGATCACCGAACTGAGTATGCAAGGCCCTGACCCACGGGATTTCTATCCGGGAAAAACCATAGACTGAGCACTAGCACAAAGGATCAAAGAGACATATGGTGATGTCAAGAAAGGCACGCGAGGCTACAAGGTAGCTTCTATCCAGAGTGGCACTGTGCGCGTCGCCTGTCAATTGATCGCATGGAAGTTAGTACGAAAGAACCGACCGACCCAAGTCATCGGCTTTGTAGTCGACCTCCCAGGGAAGTGCGCGAAGGGTCTACACATGAATTGGGAAAAGTACCTGGTGAACCAATTAGAACTCGATTGTAGAGAAGCTCAGGATCAAGGGTACAAATTTCACTTCAGCTGGCTATTGATCCTGATCGCTTTTATTGCCTGGGAGATGCCGGAAGGTGCGACCTTCCCGGACATCAAGCCCTTCTAACCACTCACTGCGAAGTTCAGCACACTATGGTATTCAAGCAATATGGAAAAACAGTGGCATTCAAATGTTGTTTTTCATGCCTACTACAATCAGCTGAAGGTAGCCATCCAGTCCGAGCATCGCATGACTCCAAATACTCTACACAGGTTCTGACCTTTGATGAATTTTAGCGCTGATCAACATTTTATTTACATCACAGCGTGCACCAACGAACATAAGCAACAACTGCAGTCATACTATAAGCTGACGGAGGAGGACTTGGAGGAGATCACCAAGGAATGGTCAGCAGACCTCCTTATTCCAGCAGACCCTACGAAGATATCCGATATCGACAACCCAGAAATAGCGCAGAATACACCCGGACCTAGCAAGACAAAGAAGACCGAAGAAGAACAAGATGTAAGCAGTGCATTAGTAAAAAATGCTTCCATATCACCAGAGAAAGGAGGTGATGGCGAAGAGGTAGAAGGCACAAAATCCGAGAAAAATAAAGGTGAGGTAACACTACCTAGGGATGAGGAGGTCCCCTCAAAGAAAAGGAAGGTTTCCCCTCCAAATCCTTCTTCCCAAAAGAAGTCGAAATCTTCTATAACCAAGATGAAGACTACACTCACTTCGGACGATTTTAATTTCATTGTAGCAGCCCTGAAGGATGCTTCGCTGGAGGTAATCGAAAAACAAGAAGCTAGATAGAAGGAGATGTACAATCGAATTGATATCGAGCTCCAAGGGGTGCAGTAGGCACTACAGTCCAACCGTACAGTCTCCACTGCACCTCTCGCAGTGGGAACACCAGAACTAGGAGATGAGCTAGCTCAACTCCACCAAATTGTTGATACAGTCGAAGCTTGCATTCGACGAGCACAGGAAGGAACAGTGCAAG
This sequence comes from Picea engelmannii, assembly GCA_009831015.1. Taxonomy (NCBI): domain Eukaryota; kingdom Viridiplantae; phylum Streptophyta; class Pinopsida; order Pinales; family Pinaceae; genus Picea; species Picea engelmannii. The sequence goes on along the minus strand of ML785221.1, from coordinate 965,305 downwards.
CCACCCAGGATTTGGCACAAGTATAGGGAGTGCTTCTAGAGCAATGTAGTACTGTAGAACGGGAAAAGCTTGCTCTCCAAGCGAAGTGGGATGAAGAAAAAGCACAACTGCAGCAAAGCAAGGAACAGTTGCTCATAGAGAAACTCGAAGTAAAGGAAATGGTCAACAGAGCACTTCGCTTTGTGATAGTCGTAGATGTAAAGAGTGAAGAGCGAGTTCCACAGCAGGTGGCGCAACTTGAAAGAGTGATCCAACAACTACAACAATGCATTGCAGATTTGGAACTACGCATTGTGCCCAAAACCCCACAAGATGTAAGAGACCTAAGGGAAGCAACTGCCCACAGCACAGTTGACAAACTAAAAGCTCTTTCCCTGGAATGCAAGCCGCTGAGTAACCGCAGCGCCCAAACATATGATAACCTCACAGAGAATCCAGAATTATAGGCATTGGAGTCGCAGCTCAAGGAAGTGAAGTAGCACGTAGACACACTACAAGTGCAGTTGAAGGCCCTGTCGATCGTAGAAACAATGAAGTGGTCTCAAGAGAAACGCACCGCCCAGCAGCAGATCCATACGATTCAAAGCAGAGTTATGGAAGTAACTCAATCGCTCCAACCAGTACAAGACAAGGTGTGCCAATTATTCACAGAGGTTGAAAGCCGAGGAGAAGAGCTAGAGCAGGTTGTTAATGCAGCAGAACAACACCTAGAAGGGCCTGTGAATGATGCAGTGATCCAGGAGTTTGTCGAGCAAGAGGTCGTAGCACAACACCAGGTCGAAGCAGCTCAAAGCATTCAAGGCAGAACTAGTCAGACCAAAGTGACTCGGGATGAGTCACAGGTGAGTGTTGGGGGCCTGTTGACCCTTGACCAAGTTTTGGGATATCCTTGGTCATGTTGACCATTTTGGACTTCGACAACATGTCGAAGGAGGAGCGCAAGATGAAGCGGAAATCATGGGATCTCGGCCCACTTTTGGGTCCTTTTTGGGTTTTTTGGATTATGTAATGGGATTGGGATGTCGGCCCATGGGTTTACCCATGCTTAGGCCTATTTTGTAATGTATAAATAGATGTCTAGGAAATGTAAGGAAAGGAAGCTATGTGATGTTAGATCGATAGGTTGATGAGCTATTTGCTAGATCTATGGATTGTAAGTTTTTTGTGTCTGTGTGAGACTTGCAGAGCTAAGTGCAAGTCATTGAAAGAAGTTGTGGGAGACTGTGTGCCTAGATCTACTTGGGGAAGGAGGATCTAGCGAGTTGCGTAGATCTCCTGTCCTAGGCAGAGTAGGGTTTTGATGGCTCTATGCATGTAACTGATTAACTGAAGATAATAAAGAAGAAGAGTTGGTGGACGTAGCCCCAGGGTGGGGGTGAACCATGTGAATACTGTGTTATTCTGCTCTGTGCAATGTTCCGATGCATTTATATGTTATTTGCGAAGTGCTTTGGGATGACTAGATATATCTACTTATGCTTATTGCTAATGATATGTGAGAATGTTAGATATGATTTGTATGAATATGCTTAGTGCTTGATCCGCTAGATCTGATCTATTTACCTATGTTGAGTGATTAAATACATTAGATCAGTGTGAATGTTGTGAAGCTCTATTTTATTAGCGAAGTGAATATTGATTACATATTGAGGAACTGATGGTGCTAAGTGCTCTCTTAAGTATTCTAATCACAAATCTGTGTCCGAGCTAAGGTTGCAGACACCTGAGTCTTGCAACCACCCATGTCTCTACCTCAGGTGAGACTTCATCTGCTTCGCAGGTGTTGCCGAAAGGGACGGTAGTTAGGGTTTTGTTGGTGCGTTGTTGTAGCATTGAACCCTGGGTCTACCCCTGTGCCAACATTCGTCATCTACCTCGCAGAAAAATGCATTGAAGGACTGCAAATGAACTGGGCGAGATACCTCGTCAACCAGTTAGAGAAAGACTATCGCGAAGCTCAGGATTAGGTCTATGAGTTTCATTTTAGTTGGCTGCTCATTCTCATCACCTTCATTGCTTGGGAGATGTCAGAAGGAGCGACCTTCCTTGAAATTAAGCCGTTTGAACCACTAGCTGCAAAGTTCACTACACTATGGTACTCAAGCGACATGGCGAAGCAATGGCAGTCAAACGCGATGTTCCACACCTATTATCTGCAGCTGGAAAGGGCCATTGAATCCTTCCCTTGCATGACGTTGAATACACTGCATCGATTCAGGCCATTTGCGAAGTTCCGCGCAGATAGGCATTTTATATATATCACTGCGCGTAGAGACGAACATAAGGAAGAGCTCCAGTCTTATTATAAACTCACTGAGGAAGATATGGAGGAAATCACCAACGAGTACCCTGAAGAATTTCTAGTGCCAGTTGAACAGACAGAACTGTCTGACCCTGACCTCATCGAAAGTCTTGTAGTCACCCGCGAAGAATATGATGCACCCAACAACAACAAGAAGAAAAAGATATAAGAGGTTTAGGAAATACACAGCGCATAAGAAGAGACTGCATCACATTCACTTGAAGGGGGAGGAGGTGACGAAGTAGACAAAGAAGAGGAGCAAGTGGAAGAAGACAAGTAGCAGAAGGGCGAAGTAACACCACATAAATATCCCCTCGAAGAGACAGATACATCCAAGAAAAGAAAGGGTTCTCCAAAGAAACCTTCATCGCGGAAGAAGTCAAAAGCCAATAAACCACCATTTCAGACTATGCTAACGGTGGATGACATCGACCTTATTATCGTCGTTGTGTTAGACACCTCAAAGGATATCTTGCAGAGAAGCAAAGACAAACATGAGACAATATTTGATAGGATTGAAGCAGAGCTTAAAGGAGTATAGCAGGCTCTCTATTTGAGCCGCACAGTGTCTACTGTGCCACCGCCATCAAAAGAAGCAGAGTTGGGAGATGAGCATGCCTATCTACACAGATTAGCAGACTCAACAGAAGCTCGCCTTCATCGTGTCTAGGAGGAAAAATAAAAGGCCACAGAGGCCCTGGAGTAAGCAAAATAGGAAGCCATAGAGCAACGTCGGGTTGTGTAACAAGAAAAAGATGACCTCCAGGTGAAGTTTGTAGAGGATAGAGCGCAGATCCAGAAGAAGAAAGAACAGTTGCTCCCGGAGCAGATGGGAGTTAAAGAAACAGTCACCAGAGCACTTCGCTCTATGACGGGCTTAGAACAGAGGGAAGAAGAAAACGTTGAGAGCCAAGTGGGAAAGCTCGCTAAAGTCATTCAGTAGCTCCGAGAATGAATAGCAGAACTAGAACTACAAGTCATGCTAAGCACTCTGCAGGAAGTGCGAGATCAGAGAGAAGAAACTGCCCAGAGCGCAATTGAGAGAATCAAGGCATTGGCCTTAGAATGCAAGCAACTCAGCAGTCGAAGTGTGCAGACTTATGAGCGACTTGCAGAGGATCTAGAACTAAGGACATTGGAGTCACAGCTCCAAGAGGCAAAGCAACAATCAGCAACAATGCAAGCATAGTTGAAGCCACTATCAACGGTCGAGAGAATGAAAAGGTCCCAGGATCAGTGCACGGTTCAACAACAGGTCCATGCCATCCAGAGTAAAGTCATGGAAGTGACCCAAAGACTCCAGCCAGTGTAGGATGAAGCTTGCACACTTTTTTAAGAGATTGAAGGACAAGGTGAACAGCTAGAACAAGTAGTCACCTCAGTTGAACAATGACTGGAAGGACCTGTCACCGAGAAGGTCATTCAGGAGTTCGTCGAGCAAGAGGCTCTGGCGAAACAACAGGTCGAAGTAGCTCGAGCCAAGCTTGAGGCCTTCGAGGCAGACTTACCCAGATCAGAGTGACTTGAAACGAGTCATAGGTGAGTGTTGGGGACCTGTTGGCCCTTGACCAAGTTTTGTGGAAACGCTAGTCATGTTTGACCAATTTTGAGACTTCGACAAGCTGGTCGAAGATAGAGCGCCAGGCGAAGCAGAGATCGCAGAATCTCGCCACCTTTTGCAGACTTTTTGGGTTTAGGGTTTATGTAACGGGTATGGGATGTCGGCCCATGGTTTTACCCATGCTTAGGCCCATTAAGATATATAAGTAAGATATATATGCGGTGCTAAGTGATGTTGTGCTAAGTGCAAGCAATGTAAGTATTTGGATCTATGTGATTGAGTTGGCTCTGTGCATACCATGTGTTGAGAACTTGCAGAGTTGAGTGCAAGTAATTGTAAGAAAGGCTCTGTGTTGTGCCAAGCTCGAGGAAGGAGGATCTGGCGAGGTGCGCGCAGATCTCCTATCCTATGCGGAGTTGGTTTTGAGGCTCTGTGCATGTAAGGAGATTGACAGAAGATAGTAAAGAAGAAGAAGAGTTGGTGGACGTAGCCCCATGCTGGGGGTGAACCACGTATATCTTGTGTTATGGTTGCTTTGTGTGATTGATGTGATTTATGCTTAGTGTTGTTATCTTAATGTATGTTAGATGCATCTGATATAGTAGCTTAGTGCTTAGTAATGTGAATGAATGCTAGATCTGATCTGTTTCTACGTGCTAAGTGCTTGAATATGTTAGATCTTGTTGAATATTGCACTGCTCTATAATTAGGGTTTTACCCGCGATGTGAATAAGAGTTAAATACTAATGAATGTTAACTGCTAAGTGCTCTGTTAAGTATTGTAATCACAGATCTATGTCCCATCTAGGTTGTAGACACTTGAGTCCTGCAACCCCCCATACCTCTACCTCGGGTGAGACTTCATCTGCTTCGCAGGTGTTGTCCAAAGGGCCGATAGTTAGGGTTTTGTTTGTGCGTTGTTGAAGCATTGAACCCTGGGTCTGCCCCTGTGCCAATAGTTGTCACGGGTTATGAGGTATGTCATTGTGTAAGTTTTGAGAGTTATATCTTGGTAATGTTATCTCTCATATTGGTGGCATGGCTTGATGATATTTTGGAGATTATGGTTTATGATTGATGCACATCTTGAGAGTTTTGGTACTTGTTTAGTACATGGTTTATGGCATATCTTGTGGTACATGGTTGAGGCATATCATATGGTATTTGTTTGARGCATTTGTTGCATATGGTTGAGGTTCATGCTTTGGTGTTATTCTTGAKACATATCCTCGGTACATTGTATATGGTTGTTATGGTTCATTGTTAGAGGCACATCTTTGTGATATYGGAATATACTTGAGGCATATACTTGGTATATGATCTTGGTTGATTATAATGCATGCTTGAGGTTTTGGTTTATACATTGATGCATATGTTGGTACATAGTTGATGATTGATGTACATGGTTGATGGTTGATGTATATGGTTGATGGTTGAGGTACATGTTACATGTGTTGGTGCATGGTTGATGCACTTGTTGTTGTACAAGTGTTGGTGCATGGTTGATGCATATGTTGTCATACACGATTGATGCTTGGCAGGGTACAGGTTGATGGTTTGGTACATGCTTGGTCAAGACATGTGTTGGTAATGTTGGACATATAGTTGAGAGGTGTCCTTAGTATATGATCCATGTGAGATGATTTATTTGAGTATGAGTGACAGTGGCAAGTTGATGTGGTGGGTTGACAGTGTGTTAGCACAAATGTTTACCCTCCAATTTTGAGTTGATATATGTGTTAGGATAGTGCTAAAAAATTATCTAATTAAATTAGTAAGGCCCCAATTGTCACTGAACAAACCCCTCTCCATTTGGGCTACTGCTTGCTAGCCTTTGGGGGGGGTCCCTAGGCACAATGAAACACCTTGTTGTTGTCTTTAAGTTTGATTTCTATGTATAAAACCTACAAAATAACAAGATGTTCATCTTGGACAACATGTAAAAGTAGTCCAAAACAATGAGGAAAAACATTATTCTATGCTTGGAGGGAACCTGTAGGGTTAGCACAATGATAATAGACTGGAAAGAAGAAGAAAACTATTCAAAAAGATCAGAATTAACCATAATGAACAGTTCAGAAAATGACACATCAGATCACAAATTTACCATAATACCACCAAGAAAGATGTTTGAAGACAAACAAACACTTCTTTATTGATGAAACTTGCAAGAGGACTGTTTGCGCCACACTTGGAAAGCCTACAACCGGTACAATGACTACTTTTCTCAAAGAGGATCCACTAGACTAGAGAACAAGAGAGAAGAGAATGAGAGAGACACTATGTTGCTACTGCAATGATCTGACTAAGAACCTTTGTGAAGCATCCAATATATAGCATAAGGAGGGTGCATATCCCAAGGGGGAAGGAGAAGACGCATGAGTGGTTAAATTTGGAGTCTAAGTGCATGAGGAATAGAGATATGTGAGGAGTGTGAGATGAGTTAGTGTATTTGAGAGTTTGCATGAAGGTTATATGCGCACAAAAGAGGAGAATGCACCATAAAACTTAGGAAGGCGCACTTGAGGAAGAAAGGGAGGAGTAATGAATGATAATGAATGTGAATTGGCTTTATGGAGTGAAAGAAACACATGGAAGCCAAATTTAGCTTTCTAATGCATGTCCTTTTGCTAAAATTGACAAAAGCATGAATGAGTTATGGCTAAGAGGAAATTCGCCCTATTTTTTAGGGAATTTTCTAATTTTTAGGAAAATACGGTTTAAACTCAATTAGAGACGAATTTTAAGGAGCTGATGCATGGCAAGTGGAGGGGTGATTATACAGAGGAAGATACGACTAAATTTAGGCCCAGTTATGCGACACCCTTTTCTTCATTAATTATTTATTTATGCTCAAGTCTTGGGAATATGCGACCCATGCCTAGGTGGATGCCACATCACTCTGTAACTTTGCCACATGTCGATCTCTAAGGGCGCCACTTCAAATTGCATGGTGTTGGTAGCCATTTTGCAATTCTTATCTTTTCCTTATAAGTTGCCTACACAAGGGTTTTGAACCCTCAATACTCGTCGCAATTCTTTAAACAAAACGACGCTATTATCTTTTCTTTCACATATCTGCCTTTCGTTTTCATTTTCACGATTGCAAGCATGAAAACCTTGAGTTGGAAGTCATGTTGATGGCATTAAAATTATCTTTGGATTGTTATAGATCTTTTTGTTTATGCGGTCATAACTCTTTTACCTCCAACTCACTACTGGTCATACATTTATCAAAACACCAAACCTTTACTCACTTTGCATTTGACTTTTGCTAATATGGTTTCGATTTATAAGTTCGTGATGCAATGATATTTTGGTGTCTTTGATTGAATCCTTGGTGCAATGGTTTTATTCAACACATTATTTTTGGGGCTCGAACCCTTGGTGCAATGGTCGATATAGTGGTTTCTTTTAAATCATGCAAATGACATTGTTTATTTAAACATTCGGATCGAGTTTTGGTTATGCATTTTATGGTTTTCAATGATTTAATCCATTTGACATTTGGTTTACAATGCTTTGGATCATGATTTGAATGAAACTATTACCAAGGCACCGTCGATTGTACATGCCAACATGATATTTTTGCATGGTTTCAATTTATTCCACCACCCTCGCACGCATAAGCATTAACGTCTGCCTTGCACTTCAGGCTGCCTCTGCTTGTTTTGGGAAAACCTGCAGGAAGTTGGTCCTATGTCTACCCTCTCAAACCCCCTCACCGATTACCCTGTTGACTGTGTGTTATCTGCTATGGCTCCTATAGTGCGCATAGAATCCAACGGCGTCCAAACTTTTTTGTTATTTGATAACGCCCAAGAGGACATGGAGAGGAATGGATGGTTAGTTTTCATTGAAAAATTCGAGGGTTTCAACCTCGCAGTTGCTCAGCAATTTTCCCTCACATTCAATGGATGCAGGGCCAAAGTTGGGGACATCCAACTCGAATTGAACGAGGAATTCCTCAGCTCAGCCACTGGTCTGCCAGCCAAGGGGCAGAAATGGTTTAAGAATTCGAAGGTGGATGAAGTGCCATGGCCGCTCCTGTTTACCTCAAGGAAAATCAATAGTTGTGACAAAGGTATGCCAGTCACAGCTCTTAAGTCTAGGTGGCATGATTTGTTGGCCATTATTAAGCAATTCGTTACATGCGAAGGTAGATACGGTTTAGTTTTCCTATACCACCTATGGTTTCTTATGAGTTTCATAGATTTCCCTTTAAATATGCCACATTTCCTCCTTCGCAGTTTGTATAAAATGGCTAAAAGATTCAAGAGGGAGAAGGCCGACTCCAGCCTCTTCCACCACTGTCTATTTAAAATTGTTATAGTCCATCATTTGAGGTTGAGCGACGACTGTTGGGAAGCTTTCTTGTTGAGGAATGGATTTTCCAGTCAATGTGGTCAAGTGGACAAAACCATGGTCACTGAAACCCTTGTCGGGCCTGTCTTGCCCCCTCCTACACTCTTACCCGTTGTTGAACCCTCGACCTACCCGAACGATAACCTACCCGACACCCTGCCTGACTCATGCCTAAAAGACAGTGTTAAGCCTATCAAGAGGTCTGCAAAGAAAAAGGGTAAGGGTAATACCGATGTCAATAGCAAGGGTAAGAAGGCTGTGCGCTGGGTATCTAGGTGTGCTCGCAATAAAACCAAACAAAACACGGATCAGAAACCAATTGTTTTGAGTGAAGATTCGGATTCTGAAATCGAGCGATTTCTGACCGAGGAGTATCCATACTCACACGGCCTCTGTTTAGTCAAGCCCTATGACTACGTGTCGAACCTCCCGCCGTGCCTAAGAGATGACCCCAACTTCCCCGAGATCAAGCTCGACAGTGGAACTGCTGGTAAATTAGGAGATTCTCCACCTGTAATGACACGGCCTAATCAACCACAGTGCAATGAATGCAACTCGTGGCTCGAACGATACTATACAGATGTCCCTCTGCTGCAATCCCGAATCAAGTCCTTGGAGGACCGAGTAAATGTGTTAACCCAGGAAAATGACAAACTGCAAGCTAATGAAAAAAGGCAAAAGACCACAGGCTCTGTCGTGTTAAAAAATGTAGAGGCGACCACTGCCATTGTTAACTCAAAAATAGCTTGATCAAATCGTATCCCTGAAACCAAGGTATGGTATTTCAAAATTGATTTTAAAACGATTCTGTCTGCTTTGAATTAGTATAAAGGATTTGTTTGATAAATCGCATATATTTCTGTTATGATTGAATTGATTCAATACGGTTCTGTTTGTAAATAATGACTAGCTACAGAATCGTGAGATTCTGTAGCTAGTCATAAAATTTGAATTTCTATTGATTTTACAATTAAACACAATCTAAAATCGTTTATTTTTGTGCATCTACAGGTACACACGAATTTCAATGAGAATTGGATCGATAATGGCATTTTAAAACATGCTTTTTGTTACACAGTTTTGGATTAGTTTGTTAGTCTTAGTTAGAAATAGGAATTTGGGAGATTGTTCCCATAATTTTTTAAAACAATTTTGATAATTTCCACAAGGAATGTTTTATCATGTGGCCTTTATATACCTATTATTTTTGTAAACAATCCATCATTGTTGGGAGAACAGAGACTATGGACTGATGATTATACAGACTCGAATGAAAGTGGATTTTTTGTACGGCTTTAGCTTCAATTTATCCTACTTTTGTTCAAGTTCTTGTGCATTTCAATTTGTAATCAAATTATTGACTACTTTAGATATCAAGATTTGTTACAGGTTGATGCGATATGATTTAAGTATTGTCCATATTTGATGTCTCTTATTTTACTTACAGCAATTACCCTGTTTTAATTTAATGAACAGAGGGTTAATCTTCTTTGTTAAATGAGCAGTTATGTACAAATCTTTGCAGTAGGATTTATCTTAATGTGATGATCTGTAAACTATAAAATTGTTGTTGCTATATCTCTTGTTTGTTCTGTCATTCGTATTCAAGAGCGTCGCTGCTCCCTGTTTATGAGAAGCTTTTTGCAAAATCTGGTGCGGGTTTCCCCCAGCAAATAGCTAAATCGAGTATTGTGCACAGGACAAATAGGAAACGCTACTTCAGGTCAGTTTGTTATTCGTAATTTAATAGTCAATCAATTTGAGAATTCTCTGTAGTTTAAATAGATATATAGTACAGATTATTACTTTTATTGCTTAGTTAGATAGCTGTTGTTTTATTTCTATTTCATAAAAGTTATAAAAATCCAAAAACGCTAGCTTTGCTGTCATAAGACAATTCGCAGATGATTTTGCAGATTTCGATCAAAATTTGTATTTTGTAAATACTGTATATATAATTGAGACTTAATTGTATTGATAACTGAACATTTAATAAGTAGGATTATTATTTCATTAATATTAATTAGCAAACTGTGAATATTTATTAGACCTGTATATAGTTTGCAGCAGTTGTTTTTTTTTACTTAGATTAGTTTCTTTAGCTTAGTTTTTCTTTCGTTTTCCTAGGACTTAGATCGGCTAATGGAGCCGCTAAACCCGTCGGAGTGGATTAATCCAAACGACTTGGGTTATTTAGACAACCCCGGACCGGATCCACTCCTCCAGTTGACGAGCGGTCTATTTTGCCCGTCAACACATGGATAATGACTACACCTACTAAGTATAGACATTTCTAAAAATAGAATCCAGTTCCTAAATTTTAGGAAACTGTCCACATCACCTAGGATGATTGAAATTTGAGAGAACATTACCACATGTCACTGTCTAAAAATAGACACTACTAAAAATAGAAAGTCGTATGAATTCCCTTGACATTATACTCATTGATCTCGTCTTTCCGCAAGGGATCTAAATATGCGATCAGAACTAACATGTGAGCCCTGGTGCTCAACCCACTAAAAATATTACACCAAGATGATTGCACCAAAATGTGTTGGGTGTACTTGCTGAAAGATAAATCTCAAACTTTTGAAATTTTTAAAAATATTCATGTATGAATTCAAAATGATAATGGAAAATAATATACATCTAATAAATTTGAAAAATACCTTCTTCACACAAATATGGTATCAAGAATCAAACCAAAGTTCCATACAACATTCCAAGAGAGGCTAGAGGCCAAATAGGAAAAGGGCAAAAAATAATTAGGAAACTCCAATCTGTAGTCCAAGATTCCAAGAGAGGCTAGAAGCCAAATAGGAAAATGTCCAATTTTGACATGATATCGAATCCATCATGCGCATGGACCCATAATCATGACGTTGAATTTTCTTTCCATCTCGTTGGACCCACCATGTTGACATGATATCGAGTCCTTCATGCGCAGTCTTGCTACATTTGTCTTTTGTTTCCCTTGCTAAAGATGCTCGCCAAATCAATGTTCTTATGCCCACGTGGTGGGCCATGCTCTTATCCTTTAATATCTTCCATTGCTTTGATGGGACGGGTCATGGGATATGAAAGAAGGGGGTAGGGTCTATCACATGCTCTTACCCTTCATACTTTATATTTAATCACTCGTCCGTGCTTAATCCTCACGGGATCGGATAGGATGTTGATGGGCACTAAACACGGGATCGGATCGGATGTTGATGGGCACTAAAGTTGGAAAAGGAAAGAAAGAAAAGAAGAAAGTAATTTTAACGTCCACGAGGCTAAAAATAGCCTATGGGACAGATTGCTTTTCCATCTGGCTTTTGCATTCGGCCCTTTTCTTGTGAAGTTTTACAATAATCGCTCCCAGCTTCTCAACAAACTCTTCGCTGAATAG
>ML785221.1:904213-950792 GCA_009831015.1 Picea engelmannii | reverse complement strand
AAACAAGGATGAATGTTATTGTTGGTGATTGTGGCTTGACTACATTGAACATACATATATAGGGTATGTTAATTTTGGGGAATAACATAAGTAGAGTGTGTGTTTCATATTTTGGCATTGGGTTAGGAATTTTAAAGAAAGCATGTAAATTAAGTCTTGAAACTGAATACAAGCATAGCTATTCATTCTCATTAATGAACAATGTTTTGACAAACATTATCTTAGTTTGACAATGATTACAGAGACAAAATTTACTTATGTGGAATAACGATTGGTGGTGGCAAGATAGACGAGCCATAGGCCTATCATTTACGGATAATATTAATATCAAAAAAAATTGATACCACCTTGGAGGCAAGCAAATAGTGGATATTCACTTAATTGTGGATGTTTTCTGAAGGTGGAAAACTAGTTTCTATTGACCCCGAGATTGGAAAAAGAAGAAGGGGATAAATGTTAGGGACCTAACCTCCCTTAGGTAGAATAATATATTTTCCATGTAATAAAGGGCAATATTAATAAGGCCTAGTAATAAGGAAGAATAAGTCAAATGTAAGAAGACCTAATAGAAGCTTCCGCTTCTAGAAGATCTTCCTCTAGATTGTTCTTTTGGTAGATAGATTTAGTATAAATAGGAGTCGAGGGCATGAGAAGTTTTTGTCTTGAGAATTGTTGTAATAGAGCACTACTCTATTGGAGGTTGCCCCCTCGAAAAGGCAAGTGAACATTGTTTTCTATCAATAAGGTATTATTTTGGTGTGATGGTTTCATCTATTGTGTTGTTTCGTTGTTATTCTTTGCAATATTTATGTTTTCGACTATTATAATAGATCTGGCACCTTACAAGTGGTATCAGAGTACTTCCTTGGCAGAAAATTGTGGGTTATTTTTTTTCAGTGTAGAGACGTATTCTGACATCTTAAAGCTACAGAGATCTGTCATTGTTGGATGCAGGCCGAATCAGAAAGAAAGGATATTTTTGGGAGAGAAGCATGCAAGAGGAAAAAGATAGTTGGAAGGAAAAGCAGCACGCAGGCATGCATGGAAGACCTAACGACGCTAGGGTTAGGGTTTTTGTAATACATTGTAATGGTTGGTGAGTCGAAGGTATAAATAAGTGGTACTTGAGAGATATAAAGGGGATATACATAAGGGGTGATAGAAAAGGAGAGATACATAGGGATATACAGACACACACAGAGACAATGGAGGACACTGAGAGGAAGAGAACTGTAAGGACTATATGAGTCATTAAGTTGGTGAGATAGAGAATGCATGGGCGACTCGATTCAGAGGGTTAGATCGCAGGTTGAGGAGCCTGGTGTGATCTAGTCAGCCTCGCAGGGATCGAGGAGCCCGTGGGAGGGAAGAAGAACTAAGATTGTAACCATGCGCGACGTGGAGATTTCTAAACTATAATAAAATCCTGAGAGCCATATCTTTGTGGATGTAGCCCAGGAGGGGGTGAACCATGGTAACACTGTGTTATGCGACTGAATGAATGTATCTCTCTATCTAATTAGTTGATGAATGTTGAATGGATGAGTAGTTAAGTAGACCTGGTATTTTACATGCATGCATAGGATGAATATTATAACTAGATGTTAAATGGACTAAATAAAGGTTATGGCATACAAACATAGATCTCGCTCAATCCCAGGTTGTAAACACCTGAGTATTACAGCCACCCATAGATCTATCTCGGGTGAGACTGCGTAGTGCACTCTGTGTACTGCGTTGCCTTCTGGGTTACTAGAGGGAAGCTTCTTAGTTATGAACTGGGATCAATATGTAATGGTCAATGAGAAACACAATCCCTCCAGACCAATAAGAGTAGACAGATAAAGGGAACAAACCAAGAAATGGTTATGTTGTCGGCTGATTGGAAGGCAATGGGATTGAGCATATGAGACATGTTGAAGAAGAGTCAAAAGAATACAGGATCAGACGACAGGAAGGCAAAAGAATGCAAACCTAAAAGGGGATGCTGAGACCGTGGAATCCTACGAATGCAGAGATAAAAAGATGGTTGAATACAAAGGAGCTAGAGTTTTTGCAGAAAGATAACAAAAACCCGAAGCTAACACTGCGCAAATATCTGGACAAGTACGTATTCACCGACTTGCATGAAGTATTTTTTTGTGAGTTCCCACACATATTGTAGGAGTGGATCAAAATATTGAAAGACAACCATCCTATGAATCGGATTAGACATCTAGAATGGACTCCTGAAAAGATCGCACAACTACAATGAGTTGATAATAAGCTTACGTGCGCAGTAGATTTCTGGCTAGACAACATTGTTGTCGGATTTATCACAGAGTTTGCAGTAGATACAACAAAGTCGTACAATGCAACTGAACAAGAATTCTTGAAAGGACCTCGAGGTAGGTACATCAGATCATCATATACTTCCATTAAGATATTTTTATATAAATAATGTGTAATGACAATGGAGTCAGGCAGCTAAAATTCCATGCGTGCATGGGGGAAGGGGGGAATCACTGACAGGAAAGGGGAAAATGGAAGGAGAAGGGGATAAAGGAAAGAAGGAGGACGCCTTGGACCCAATTATGATGGATGACGACTAGATCAAGTGAATCATGGCAATAGCCGAAAATACACGCAATGGAGTACCCTATCAATATAAGGTGAACACCAAGAAGAGAGCCATAGCTGGGAGGGAAGGCTTGACAAGTGATGAAGAGGAGGTAGAGGATCTTTGGGTTGTGGAGAAGATTGAAGAAATCATGCGCACGACATATGAGAGGAAGATGAGAGGTCCAAGAGAGAAAGTAGAAGGCAACACTCCTATCCATATCAGTGTCAGTGTGGAACCCATAAACCCATGTGCGATTAATACACCAAGAAAAACACCAACATTTAGACAACCAAATTTCAAGAGAGGGAAGATAGCAGGAAGTACATCTACACAAGGAACAACAACTGGGGGAGCTAGTTTAGGAAGCAGTAGTCAAGTATCTACACCATGCGGAGGTAGTAGTTCAACATTCAAGATGGCGGGACATGACCCAACCATTAGGTTACCAAAATTCAAAGGAGAAGCATCGGAGGACCTGGAGAAGCACATGTTTATATGTGAAAATATTTGGGAAGAAAAACAAATCATAGACGAGGACACTAAACTTGCACAATCATCTATCACATTAATAGATCGCACACTGGATTGGTATATGAGTTTAGCTGCAAACAGTCCGCCAGGGACAACCATAACGATTGGAGATATAAAGAAGCTGTTGATAAATGAGTTCCAGAAGCCGAGTTCATAGGACCAATACATGAACGAGATGATAGAGATCATACATAAACTGGGAGAATCTATATGGGATATTGACCAGAGATTCAAGTGACTAGAGGGAAAGCTAAAATACGGCATGACAAATATGCAGCATAGGCACCTCTTCGTCAATTCACTGTTACCACACTTGAAATATCCACTGCGATAACAGAAGTTTCAGATGAAGGTAGAGGCTTTGCAGGAAGCCCTGTAATTGGAGGAGAAGTAATATTAGAAGACATATCCATCCATCGAGGAGTTGAAGGAGGATTTGAAGAATTTAACATTCCAGCTAAACCAAAACAAGAACAAGGGGAAAAGAGAAGTTGTTTGGTGTACCACATGTAGGACATAAGGACACCATAAGAATGAAGGTCCAACATTCGCTCAGTACATGGCAACAAGAATGCCAAACCCAATACAAACAGGAGGACTATGGTGTGAGATCTGTAAGAAATAGGGTCACGAACCATATCACTGCCCAATGATACAGAAGTACCAGACAATGTCGAAGAGCTCGTATTGCAACTTTTGCAAGTCAGTAGGTCATGATGACAAAGATTGCAGAACCATGGAGTTGATGAGGGAAAGAACAATAGATGCATATTGGGTACATACATAAATGATGACTGGGCAAGACGCACCCCGGTTTAACCAAGTATCAACCCCATACAACACTGCGTAGCACCAGTATAATACCGCGCAACCACACTATAATACCATGTAGTATAACTAAGAGCCTCAGTATAATGCGTCGCGAGGGGATCGAGCTGGCTACATAGGTAGAGGAAGAGCAAGATGAGGCTTTGGAAGAGGTAGAGGACCAGTGGTATGTCACAATTTTCAACAACCAAGACACTATGCAAGATAATTTCCACTTCCACCAGCAACCTGTATGTATTGTCGCACATCGGATCATGACACAGAAGAATATCCTACGCTATTAGGGAAGATCCAGGAAAAGAGGAATCAGAACAATCAGAACGTTCAGTGGATTTCAACGGAAGCAAGGGATGAAGAAGAAACATCAACATAGTTACACGTGGAGGAGATAAAATAGGAAACGACACAATATGACAAGATCCAGCACAACACCAATGGGTGAAGAAGAATGCTGAACCAAGGAAGCAGTTTGACGCGCAGAACGATAAGGAGATATTCAAGCAAGCTAGAAAAGAATTCCTAACGCCAGACATTGCATCGACATTGCATTGAAGATCAGCGACTATAACTTGGGAGATCGCAAAAACTACGGAATGCTCGCGCCACATAAGTATTTGACCAAGACAGTGGGGAAGAAGTCGAAGATAATCCCCCAGCCATGGACCATGGACATTGCGAGGTCCACAATCCTCAATGTGATGAAGTTACCACACTTCGGAAGACATCGGGAGGTTAACGTGTGCGTTAAGCTCCTGCTTTCATGCTTCCATGGTAGTTACGTATGGTTGGACATGCATATCACAGTAGATCCGGCACTAATCCACTGGCTCACCAGATTAATCATGCAAGGACCAGACCCACATGATTTTTACCCAGGGAAGGTTGTAGATCGCGCCCTCGCATAGACAATCAAAGACACCTATGGCGATGTGGAGAAGGGGAAGCAGGGCTACAAGGTAGTTGTTGTGCCTCTTTTGTCACCTAAATGAGCAAAACAGAGGTGCTTACAAGCTTAGTTGGGTTAGCTAAGCAAGACAACTGTAAAGGAAAGGGTTAGAAAAATAAACATAAAAAGACTAAACTAAGAATCAAACTAGAAAAGCAAAGAACAACTAAACTATTGTGCATAAGGACATAATAACAAGAAGCAAACAAGACTCATGTCACCAATGGAAAGGATTGTATTAGTGAAAAGAAAACACCGAAAAGAAAGGGGACTTTATGTCCCTTCTTCCTACAAGGGAGGGCTTTTGGACCCCCAAACTTGAGCTCTTCTTACAACTTGGAAACTTGAAAGAAATGGTGAAAGAATCCCAAGCTAACCCACTGAAAAGGTGAGGTGGATTGCCTAAATGGAATGATGCTAGCATGCTCTTGATGGGAAAATAGGATTCCCCAAGAGAATAGCAACAGCATAACCTTACAAATGAATTCCTTAAAAATATAGTGCACCCATGGCCTTCTTTTATGTCATAGCTTTGAGGCATTATGTAACTAGCTTTTAGTGTGAAAAGGGGTTGTTTAGGGCACCTTTAGGTCTTTGACCAGCCACCCAGCCGGATCCAGCCGAGATTTGGATGTCAAATCGACTTGGAAGCTGAACCAGAAGTGGGTGGCAGGCCGACCAACCTCATAAATGCGTCGTTCTCAGGTGTGCGCGACTCTTAGCATCCACAGTCGCACATCGTGTGCATGTGCGCTTTTCCTGTGTTTCTGAATGGCGCATTTGCGCGTGCGCCCTATGTAGTCATAGCGCATCTTGATTTTATAACTGGTTATATAGTTTTTCACTTTTTGGAAATGCTTTTCTGGTAATTTTGGTCCATGGGTGGACTCATAGCTGTTTTGATGATGCTGGATTTCTGTAACCGTTTCGGATGAAATTTCAGTGATAACAGATGCCCCCTGATGGATGAGGTTAGGAGCATATGGATAGCCGAAATTCATCAATGTTTCTTCTACTGAGAGTACCGTTGTAAGAAAGAGTGATAGTGAGAGTATCAAGAGTGACCCGTTGGAGGGATAAGGGAACCTGTAGGACCCAACCTTCCATAAGGTGTGTAAAATAAATTGTGTACAAACGAGGTGGGCATGCCCCATGCTCGTGTCATGTAACTCAAAAAAAGGGTGTTGTACAGTAACTGAAACTATGTGTTGATGTAGATAACTACAGCGCCCTCGGGGGCGGTTGTGATAAAGGCAGAGGACAATTCTGAGGAGGAACATACTCTGAACAGTAGGCAATGACACCTGTAAAAAGTATCACGGATTCTGTAGGCATTGATAGCCTAGCGAAGTTCAGAGGTCTTTGGCAAAGATAAGAAATAACTGCAATAGTCACAAAGTAAGACCCACCGTAACATGAGAAAGTGTTGAAGTCGAATGTTATGGGGGTCAACGACAGCAGGGAGCAATTATGGATCTCCCTGTGTCATCCAAGACTTTTCATTGGAAAGGGAATGAGAGTCAATATACGGTCACCCTTCTGGAAACTATGCTGATGTCGACAAAAAGGGAGACGCAACTCCAAGAAGCAAAGGGCTTCGTGAAATCTACTATGTGAGGTTAGGAACTGAAGAGGTACATGGATGAATTCAAGATGCGTGGAGACTCAAGAATACCCTTGGTTGAGGATATATGCGAAGTATAAGTGGCTGCAACCATTCGATGAGGTCAAGTGTCAGGGGGGACAATGAGACAAGGGATAAGTTGTGCCAGAGGCGGGACAAAGTGAACAAACTCAGAGAGCAGAGGTAGGTGGCCTATGGGATACTCGGAGTTTACGGACGATGTCAATAGGAGTAGATGATAAGGAGTGCCCCAACCAAGGGCGACATGGGTTGCGTTTTCCAGGAAGGTCACCAAAGGGGAAGAAAAAAAGTTATGTAAAATGCTGGAAACAACGGCTTAATTACAAAAAGAATTAAAAAATACGTGGGGATAATAATGCAGATACAGAAACGGGTGCCCCAGTGGATGGCTTGTCTTGGGGATGGCACAAGTTGGTGGAAAATATAAGTGGAGGGTGGGGGTCCCATAGGCTGGTTTCTGTAGTAGGGAAATGTATGGAGGGAAATCTGAGGATGGGCAAACTTGATGATGGGTGAAATGGATGGTAAATTATGTTGCGGGAGTGCAGTCAAAATAATCCATGAGGAAGTGCCCTAGGAGTCCATTGGGAAGGCTAGCAAAATGAGGAGAATGAGTATGTGGTTGATTCACGACATGATGTAAGACTATCGGGACTCCCATCCCTAAAGGGTTGAAAACAGCATGAGTGTCAAAGTGTCGAGGGGTCTATGAATGGGACAACTCATGTGGGGGAGAGTGATACCGAGTGACAGTACCCAAAATGCAATGGTGGTAGCGATACTACAGAGCCGAATATGGGGACCCTAAAGGCACATTTCATAGGGTGTGACTGGAGATGCAATTGAGATTAAGAGGAAATGATTACATGCCAGTGTTGATTATATACCTGAAGGGGTTGTGCTGGTGTATGATGACCACGTACCTACACACATGAAAACCAAATACCTGACGTGAAAAATATCTGAAGAGAACTGAACATACAATCATTTATTTGATAATTTTGAACATGAGCATGCGTACCTGGATGGGGTATGGAAAAATGGCTCCCTGGGGGCTAAGGATGAAAAATGGCCCAGGGACTGTCTTGATGTAGAGGACGGGGTGTTGATCCCGTGGCTAAAGACGGATCGAAAAACGGACATCTGGAGCTCTCGGAATGGGGTCTAGAAGTTTGGAAAAAAGGACTATATATAGCTATAGGGCCCACATTGCCACCTCATTTGTACCTGCTATTAGAGTGATTGGACAAGAGAGATTTAGAGGAGATTTGGAGATTTCGGGAGAATGAGGCAATCGATTCAGGACCAACGAGCTTTAGGTTAGTTGTCTTATCGTCCTGCATAAAATTAGGTTTTCTATTTGTGGGCAGGGCTTGTACGAGGGGCTGCACATGGGGTTTTATGGGTGTGGGCCCCCTAGTGTGCGGGAGATTAGGAAATATGCATGCATGGGTGTGTGCCTGTTATCCAGATATCCATGCACGGGGGTGCCCTAATGAGGGAAACAGGTGCGCATGGTATGCACGCCTGTAAGCTAAGCAGTTACGCATGGGTGCGCGACTGTGTAGTGGACAGGCGTGCTCTGATGCCCGCCTGTGTATGTGATAGGGGCGCATGAAGTTGTCTCTGTATGGCTGACGGGTGCACACACATGCGCACCTGTGGGATGGAAAGGCGTGCATGTGTGTGTGCCTATGGGGTGAACAGGCGCATATGTGCATGCCTGTGGGGTTAACAGGCACACCTGTGTGCGCACCTATGGGGTTAAACAGTCGCGCCTTGGGAGCAAAGCTGATGGGTGCCAAACTTATCTTTTTTGGAGATTTTTAATGTTTTTATGTTTGAGATGGTTGATCGAGAATTAGATTATGTGATTGCAGGTGATCATTTTGGACGATGTCTGTTCACTGGAGAGAGAGGGATTGGTCGCAGCTCAGGGAGGCTGTGGCCATTGAGGAGCCGGTGGTTCGTGACACTTTGGCAGCTTATGGGCTGCTGAATTTCTTTGAGTGCCCCTTGATACAGGACCAGGAGTACCTCCTACAGTTCTTGATCTGGATGTGGAGTCCAAATCTGCATTGTTTATGGTGCGGGGTGAGCAACTGGCCTTCACTGCGGTGGAGGATGTGTATTTTCTTACTGGGCTCCCTTTTCGGGGAACGCCTTTATCGGTGGAGCCTGTATTACCTGGGGATGGGAAGTTGGCTACCTTAGGCCAGAGGTATTGTTCGAGGGAGGATTTTATGTCAGGCTCTGTGGTGAGTATCGGGGCTATGGATGCCCTGGTTCATCGTTGTGTAGCAACGATGGTTGTGAGGGTTTATGGGTCCCTCGCGACTCAACGGATCAGTGGTGGTCAACTGAGGATTATAGGGAGGGCCCTGGAAGGAGAGAATTTTTCCTGGGGCTTGATGCTGCATGCCAAGATGGTAGGGCAGTTTGACAGGTGTCGGGTTGCGGACTCAGGGGATTTTGCCTTTGGGTCCATCTTGGTGGCATGGTTTTTGGAGAGGGTGTCAATGTTGTGCCCTAGAGTTTTATTGGGCGCACCGGGTGTGCGAGAGCCGTGATTGATGCAGTGGTCAAGGATTTTGATTTTCCACGGTGGTGGGGAGGGTGGCTATTTTTTCACGGCCGAGGCTGCACAGGTGTGGAGGCAGATGCCGCAGATCCTACTGCAGTATCCATACTGTGGGGTGGACTTCCAAGGTGATCCAGATATGGTGTTACCTCCGGGAGAGGTGTTCGACCACCGAGGTATGATGTGATTGTTTATGTTTTAATATTTAGATAGTATCGCATGTGTATTATGTATAGATGGATGCTGATGCTATCCTTTGTTTGTTTGTATGTTCAGATGTGGGACCTCGCAGGCATGAGGTTGAGTGGTTTAGAGCACCGGCTCATCAGGGGTTGGTGAGGCCTCCGCGGGTAGAGCCGTGGGTGGGAGAGAGACGTCGACGTGAGGATGTTGAGGTGAGACCAGCTGGTGATGAGAGAGCAGCTAGGAGATGTCGTTTTGATGACCCTGGTGCAGGGCCATCACATGCTCCTCCGCCCGAGGCCGGGGGAGATTTTGAGGATATTCGTTGTCACTTGGAGGTAGTGCTACAGGGTGTGCATGAGGGCATGTGGTTGCGCATCTAGGATGAAGGTGTCCTAGAGCAGTGTGTGGGGGTTATGTTGATGTAGCAGACCATGGTTCGACGAGCAGTAGTAGCAGGTGTTGTGATGACTGGGCGGTTACCTCCAGGGCCGGAGGGACCGATAGCGGGTGGGGCACCACCTCCCGAGGGAGGGCCAAGTGGTGGTGCTCTAGAAGCACCATGAGTGTCTCTGTGTGTATATTTGTATATTATATAGGCTGGTGAGCCGATTTGGTGTGGTGACACTAGTTTTGTACTGAGGTGATTCACTGGCCTATTGATTTTGTACAAGATGTACTCTATTTTTGTGTAAACATTTTGATGGCACTTTTGATCGATATATATATATATATGGATATACATTTTTGGGGTCTTTGTGATGTTCACATGTGTGTGAGAATTTTTTAATGTTGTTTATGATGTCTAATCTATATGTTATGACAGACTTTTAATGGTTTATGTGTGTCTAAAGGTGTCTTGATGTGATATATGCCAATCTAGTACAATGTTAGCCAGGTTATCTATGATTTGATTAAATTGTCTTGGAAAATTTGTAAATGTAATGAAATCAAAATGTCGAGATAAAAGTCTAACTTGCAGGTATTTGCGAAAGAGGCAAGGATCACAGATGCGGTACACGTTGTTGAGCTGGAGGATGACCAGTTGTGAGTCAAGTAAGATGCTAAGGTGACGAATACGATGATGGATGGCATCAGCAAGGAGACCAATGATGGCATTGTACTCGGCTTGGTTGTTGGTTGTTGAACCCAAACATATGCCGCTAGAGTGGAGCAGTTCATGTGAGGGAGAATAGAGGGACCAAGCAGCTGAAGCGAGATTCTGTGTCCAACGGCTAGCGTCATCGGTGTAACCGATGTGGTAGGTCGATGGAGGAGGCATCTATCAATAACACAAATGATAGTTTAGGCATAAGGTATGGAAAAAAGATTAAAAACACTATAAAAGAAAACAACCTAATGTAGAATGTCTACGCTCAGGCTCAAAATTTCTTTAAGTACAACCTGTTGATGGGTTCTTTGAGAGAGAGGCCCTTGGGGGAAGCCAGGATGTATGCGCCTTTGGTGAGGCAATGTTGGATAAAGTAAGGACCATGCCACAGTGACTCGAATTTTACATGACTGAGGGTATCGTGAGCGATATCGTAAGCAAGGACGAGGTTGCCTTCGTAAAAGGAGCGGAGGTTGACATGGCGATCAAAGGTGGCTTTTGACCATTTTTTGGCTGCCTCATTGTTCTATAATGAAGATCAACGATCTTCATCCAGGGACTCTAAGGTCAGCAAACGCTGCTCCATTGGAGCAGTGTCGGGTAATAGATCAATTGTGGTGCGTAAGGTGGGGATTTCACACTCGATAGGAAGAGTGGCCTTGACCCTGTGGACTAGATGAAATGGTGTGAAACCAGTGGTCATTTTCATGGTCTTATGGTAATCCCATAGTGCGGAAAATAACATATGATGCCAATTGGTCTTATGTTTGTTAATCGTGCACTGTAACATGGTCTTGAGGATCTTGTTAACTGCTTCGACCTATCCGTTGGACTGAGGGTAATATGGTGAGGCAAACTCGTGGGAAAATCCTAACCGAGATGAGAGTTCGACGAAAATCTCATTCTCGAAATGTTTCTTGTGATCAGAGACTAGTTGGAGTGGTACGCCAAAACGATATATGACGTGATTGAAGAAAAAATGTGCTACGGTGTCAGCGGTGTTGTTGAAGGTAGGCATGGCTTCAGCCGACTTTGTGAAATAATCAACTGTGACAACAATGTATTTGTGTCCATTGCTGGATGGGGGGTTGCACATCATAAGTCGATACCCCATTTACAAAAGGGGCCTGCAGTAATGACTCGGTGTAGAAGAGAAGTTTGTGCTCTTGCTTTGTTGGCATAAATATGGCATTTATCACATCGCTTCACGACATGAATGCAATCGTGAAATAATGTAGGCCAAAAGTAACCTGCGCGGATGATTTTCTGAGCAATGGACATCCCCGAAAGGTGGCCTCCGCAAGCACCACTGTGGCAGTCGTTCAAGACTCGATCGGCCTCGTCAATAGTCAAGCATTGACAGAGTATGGTGTCAACCCCTCATCGATATAAGATATCTTCGATAAGGAGATAGCGGGGGGCCTGATGGAAAATACGTCGATGATCATCTCGTGAGAGGTGGTTATCGAACTTTTGGGTTCATAGGTAGACAAGGAGATCCCCATACCAAGGATCATCCGAGGGGATGTAAAAGAGATGTTCATCGGGGAAGTTGGTATTGACGAGGGCACTAGTAGTATTGGAGGGGAAGGCTATGATGAGTTTGGCGAGGATGAGAGATTTCTTTCTCTTGGGTGTTGCGAATTCAAGACCGTACTCCTGAAGGATAATGATCCAGCGAGAAAATTTACCATTAATTTTCTGATGACTGAGCAAATATTGCATGGGGTTGGAATCTGCTATGACTTTGGTTGTGTGAAGCAGAATGTAATGGCGCAGTTTCTAGACTGCGAGAACGACTGCAAGGGATAGTTTCTCTTCGTGATTATACTTCAAAGGTGGCGCTGAGAGGTTTTTACTAATGTAGTAAATGACATGCTCACAATCATCATCTCCTATTTGAACGAGAACTCCTGCTACTGAGATGGCTGATGCTGATATGTAGAGGATATAGTCATGATTATAGTCGGGTAAACTAATTAAAGGGGCATTGGAGAGTGCCATTTTAAGATCGTCGAAATATTTTTGGGCATGTTCATCCCAGTGGAATGGGATGTTGTGGCGTAATAAGCGAAGGAAACCATGTGCTCGAGTGGAATAGTCTGGGACAAATCACCGTAGAAAGTTAGCTTTTCCTTGTAGGCTCTGGAGTTGGCGTAAATTTTGGAGGGGTGGAATTTCAGTGATGGCCTTAACTTTGAGGGGATCCACGGTAATACAACTTTGGGAAAGATGAACCCTAGGAGGCACCCGACAGTGACACAGAACACGAACTTAAGGGGTTCAAGAGGATGTTGTACTGACGACACCTTTGGAAGATGATTCATAAATCATCAAGATCTTGAGTGCATTTTTTGGATCGAGCTGTGAAGTCGTGCAAGTATGCAAGGATGGTATGAGACAAATCATGCAAAATGTATGTCATAGCCCGTTGGAAAGTTGCACCAGCGTTTTTTAGGAAAAAAGGAATGAAACGATATGCAAAAGTACCCCAAGGGGTGGTGAATGTTGTTTTGTATTTATCAGCTAGGTGGATTTGGATTTGATTATAGCTAGAGAAATCGTCCATGAAGGATAAAGCCTCATGGCCTGCGTAGTCATCGATAATTTGATCGATGAAAGGCGTTGGAAAGTTGTCTTTGAACAAAGCATGATTGAGATCGCGAAAGTCCGTGCATACATGGATGGTGCCTTGTTTTTTGTTAACAGGGATAGGGTTGGAGACCCATGAGGTATAGGCGATAGGGTAGATGAATCCAGCTACACATAATTTGTCGATCTCAGCTTTGATGGCCGCTGCTTTGGATGGGTGTAGCGGTCGTTGTTTTTCGCGAACTGGTGTGATATTAGGCCAGGTGTCTATGTGATGTTCGAAAATAGAGGGATCAAGGCCAGGGATCTCTGTGTATGACCAGGCAAAAATATCCCAGTACTCTTGGCAGAGGGCTTTGTAGGTGGTGACTTCTTTAGGAGTGCATGCGGTGCCAATGGTGATTTCCTCGACGACTCCATTTTTTATGGAAATATCGATTTTGATGGTATGGGAAATGTTGGCCATATTGCCTTCTTCAAAAGCGTCAGGGGCAGGGATGGGTTTGTTGAACCAGTCGATATGCCCAGATGGGATAAAATCCTTGGTTTTGAATGTGTATATGGGTTGTTGGTTAGGAGGCATGAAGTCTTCCTGTGACAAGAAGAGTGCTCTGTGGTGTAGTGCATCCCATGGGTAGTCATGGGTGGTTAATTCCTCGAGTATGTCCTCGTCACAGTGGAATTGTCACGAATATAAGGGATCTAAAAGAGTGATATCGGTGACAGTCACTGTGTGGTTATCTTCTGGTGGTGAAGAAGCAAGAGAGGTGATGCGATGAGATTGCGATGGTTCGCTCGTCATAAACCAAATATTGAGACACTGAGGGTTATAAACAGTAGTTGGGCGTAAAATTTCCGTGGGGAAATGAACGGGAGAATTGGGGGGATTTGGGGGTAAATCCTCATATAAGTCATCCAAGAACCATGGAGGAGTGGGGAGTGTTTCTGGCTCAAGAGAAATAATATGAAGAATCTCTGGTGATGAGATAGTGTTAGCCATCAATTCTGTAGGGGGTGTAGGGGTTTGAATGAGGGTCATTTGGCATTGCCTATATTCAATGATCATAGGACATTGATATGTGAAATGATCTAGGGATTCGCAGAGAGAGCAAGGGCATCTCATACGTTCGTTGACTGAGGCTGTGACATAATGGATGTCGGTGATAGGAATTGGGGTGGGTGTGTGCTAAAAGATCTGGCGTACAGCTATTAGTGTTTGGCGGAACTGAGGTAACGTTTGACAGTGGTGTGTGTAATGTCTATATTCTAAACAGATGGCGCATGCGAATTTGGTTCGCAGTCCTTTGTTACTTGTGTTCTGTGAGATAGCGGGAATACTGCAGGAAGTGATGAGCGGTGATGAGATTTGGATGAGATTACATAACTCGGGGAGAGATGGGCATTTGTTGGTGGGGTGTCTGTCTTTCTCGCATAGCGCACAAGGAGGTTGGATGCGTGGGGGAAGTTTAGCGATGGGATCCTTCTTATTTTGTCTTCCCCCAGCTATAGAAGGGGGGTTAGTGGGTGGGGGTGTAGGGGGTATGGTGAGTATGGGAATCTGCATCGGGATTCCTTTAGTTTGGTGAGGGAGGGATGGTTGAGGAACCATCTCTGGTGGATGTAAATACCAAACTGGGATTGCCAACACCATATTAGGGAGGGTAAGCATTGCAGCGACTTGGAAATCCTGTACACCTGGTGGGGGGTAAAAGAAATGGATTTGAGTAATGGCTTGGGGAACTGTCTCCCAAACTGGGATGTGGCCTTGGTGTGAGGTGAAATCATGAACTAGTGGAGTCGATGAGTTCATAGGAGATTCTTGAGGGAGGAGCTCTACGACTAGGGGACATCAAATATAAGATAAACCTCATTGGGAGGAAGGGTATCCTGAATGTTAGTTCCTTTGGATGAGAAGACACATACTTGATTGGAAGGATGAATGAGTGGTGGTGCAACATGGTAAGTTCCTAAAAAGGATGGATCTTTGAAAATTCTAGGCCCCATCTCGATGAGTAGGTACGCCTCAGGATTAGTGTGGACGTAAGGGAGAATGTTATCGATGTTGGCATAAGGGTTAGGCTCATAATGTGAGACTTGATCAATGGTAATGATCTTTCTGTTATGGGGGAACATCATTGTTCGAAAGATAGAAGACACAACTGCCTTCATAGTGTACATGTAGCTACGACCAAACAAGATATTGTAATTGAGTGGGGCATCGATATCTTCAATGTCAATGAGAATGGTCTTGCCCCCGAGTTCTACAGGGACATTTTGGAAGAGCCCTTCAGGAGAAGATGGTCGTCCTTCATAAGCCCTTAGGGTAATGGCAGATGGTATGAGTTCGGGGGAACAAAGTTTCTGCCATACAGACTTGGACATGATGCATGTGGATGTGCCTTCATTGATGATGCATCGATGAACTATAATGTTCTGAATTTTCACTGGGATTTGAGAAGCGATGAGAGCAGGGAGACGAGGTTCTTTGCTGTTGAGATCAAATGCGATAAATTGAGTATCCATAGGGTCGACTACCCCCAAGGTGGAAAGTAATGACTTTCGCTGAGTGGGACAAGTTTGAAGTACTTTTAAGACTGACATGGTAGCCTAGGATTGTGCCAAGTCATCGACCAAACTGTAGTTATGAGCTACCCTAGCCTGAGGGTTGTGTACATTCCTGCGCAATGGGATGCGAGGGATGTGAAGAGGTGTTTCTGTGTTAGGGTGAGGGATCATCAATGGGGGTCCCATTGGTGATGGGATTGTTTCTGGTTGAATGGGAAGAGACTCAGAGGGTGCCCGGTATTGACGACTACGTGTTTGTAGAAGGATTTATTACTCATTAGTGAGGAGGATAGTACTATCTACGGGATTTCTTGGGTTGAGATATTATCCCAACTGTGGTGGGGTAGGCTGCATGCCTTGTTGGGTGTTCATCACTCCTTGGTGTGGAATGGGGTTTTGCAGTACGACTGGGGTTGGTTGTTGCACGTATTGTTGTGGGGCTTGTTGAGGGGCAGGCGGTGCTGGAGGATGTGGTCCATTCACAGAGTCTTTCATACATTTAAAATCAATGATTTGGGGGTAATGATGCGTATAATGACCGAACTCACCGCAAAGGGCACAAGGGAAGTTGGTTCAAAGTTTATTGTTATTTTTCCCTTGGCTTATGTTGTTGTAGCCCCCATGGGGGTTATGAGTCCCTTCATTCTAGTGGCCCCCATTGGGTTGGTTTTGTTGGGAGTGATTTCCGCCTTGGCCTGGGTTGTTATTGTTCCGGTTTTTTCCTTTCCTTTTGGCATTATTCGATTGATGAGTTGGATTTTCCGTATCCAACTGTTCAAAATTTTGATATTGATGAATGGGAGAGGGTTGAAAAAAATTAACCCCAACGTGAGGGTGTCCTAGTGGTGGAGCCATGGGCTGTGGAGGGCCAGGAAATGGAAAGTACTGATTATGTTATGGTAATGATCCGTAAGCTACATAGGAAGGCGTGGAACTTTCGCTAGTACTTAGAGTATAAGCTGAGGTAGTGGGAGTACCAGAACTTGTTTGGATAGGTGGGCATATGGTGGGTGTCGACGGTGGCCCACTACTAGGTGGAGGAAGGGCAACAGGGTATGGTTGTTGATAAGGGGGTGGAGGATAATAAGGGGTTCCTCCATATGCCGGTGGATATTGAGGTGTGCCATACATTGGTGGTTGTGGGGGTTGTGGTGCGTGGTGCATGGTGTTACCAATCAATCTGTCTACTGAGTGAGACATACCGGGTTTATCTTGGCCAAATGGCATAGGTTTTGGGAGATCAAGAAGTACTGTGTACAAGTACCCTGATTGTGAATAGATGAGGTTGTATTGTTGAGACTTACTGATGGCTTCTTCTTTTGATTGAGGGAAGGTGGAAGCTACATCTTTACCGAGGAGAGAGACAAGTGATCTGAGAAACCAATCAAGGCATTGTTATTTGGTGGTTTCTACTTTGCACAAATTATGCCGTCGACGCCACTCATGAATGTGATCAGCGATATGTGTGGCTGAGGTTTGTTTAAAATCAGAGAGTAGTTCAAGACCATTGTCATGGCGGATTGGTAATTGGAAGAAGGTAAAAAATGATTTGTCCAAGGACGCGAAAGTTGCATGGGACCCTAATTTTTCGTCTACATACCACTTGGCTGATGGGCCAGTGAGTGTGCATTGAAATAATCGTAGTCGGATGGAATCATCCATAATGTTGTTGGAAGAGCACCATAAGTGGAAAGTCATGACATGGTTGTTAGGGTCATCTCTTGTCTTTCCTTCAAACTTGGGGATATATGAAGGTATTTTGGTAAGCATTACAGGCCATGTGGGGTCATGCAATATAGGATCATTTGTGAGTTTGTTGAGGTTGAGAGGCCAAATATGGCATCTGGAGTGGTGGTGGAGGATTAGTTCCAGCCATGGTGTGAGGGTTTTGTGAACCTGACCCTTGAGGGGGACTAGGTGGGTTTGTACTTCCCCTTTGAGAGGAAGTTGGCCCCCCGCTTCCAAGTAAAGGAGAGTGAGTGGATAGTGGACCTTGGGAATTGGACCCAAGTAAAGTAGAACCAAGCAAAGTGGATCCCAAAATAGTGGCACGCACAGGAGTGTGAGAAGGTGGGGCTGGTGGGTTGGCAAGACTAGGAACTCCCCCTAGAGTAGGAGGGAGATTTAGCAAGCGTCTGGAATGACGGGGGTTCTGTGGGTCCCCTATGATGTCCGACTAGCTGAGTGAATGCGTGCGAATGGTGGTGAGAGCAATAAATAAACAAGAGCCTTTGTTGCAATTTTTGAAATTTACACAATACATATCGAAATCAAAATGTAATCAGAAGTGTATCATACATAAAGTGTTATGATAAAGAATCATATGTGTGGATAGGTGGATTTTGTCCACGTGGGGGAACAAAAGAAAAAAATGCTTGTGTCTTAAAAGATGTAACGTCCTTCCTCTCAAATAGCACTGGACCTTCCAATAGTACTCAACAGTGGGGTCTAAAGCCACCGGAAGAGAAACTAGTGAAGGATGAAGCAATCAGTTATAACAAGGGGTAAAGGGGGCATATCCCGAAAGAACTGGTGATATTTCCCAATAGCCACAAAAAATCCGATCAAGGTGAAATTGCAGCCCACAATTGCCACCTGGGTAGATGTCCTAAAATTTGGTCACTAGGTGCCTCGGTCAAAGTGCGACATTTAGATTTTCGGCCTAAGAAATGGGTCATGGGATGGATCCCGTCCAAGAGGTGGGTGCCACAAGGGGGGACGCACAGAACAACCAGACCTCAACCTTCAACCCTTCACAAGTATCTCCCTGCCTTACGGTGTTAGGAACACTTGGCTTGGAGGATTTTTAAAAGTTCCCTATTTGACAACTTCTATTGTTTTGAAAATGTGAGAACCAGATAACAGGAAGTTATTTGGATGCCTATCCCTGAAATCCTACCTAGACTAAAAGATTTCTTTTGGCACCTCTTGTGGAGGAAAACTTAGTGAGTTTTTAGAAAAAAATTAGATGTGGGTGTTTGAGAGATTGGGGGTGTGAACCAACCTCGTTGAAATTAAGTGGGAGTGGATAGTTTCATCAAGAAAAGGGTGGGGTGTTTCGGAATCCCTTTGGAGGAATCTTACTTCAACCTCCATGTTTCGAGATGAAGACTATGTGAGTGAGAAGTGACTTTGTGTGTGAACAAGTGAAAGTGTGCAAATTTTTAATAATTTAGGTGTTACCTTGCTGCATGTGGACTTTGCTTGGTCCTTACAAGTGTTGATTACCTAAGTTACTATGTGTCGTTGGTATAGCCTTGCGGAATTCAAAAGTCCCTAGGAAAATAACATGTGGACATGTGGGTCCTTACTATTCCTTTAACTCCCTGATGTGATTTAATCTAAGAAAGCTTTGAAACTATCCTAGATTGTGATCATGTGGGCATGTATGGGCCCGTTACAAAACCTTTAAACTTCCCCAGTGATTTAATCTAAGAAAGAAAATTTCAACACTATCCTATCTTTGTAGCATGTGGGCATGTATGGGCCCGTTACAATCTTGAGATGTGTTTGAAAAATAAACTAAGAGAAATCCCGAGGGGGCTATTTTCCTCTCCTAAAGGTTTTAATCTTTTTAAGGGAGATGAAATCATCCTCCAACCTCTTTTTGATTCTCAAGATCGCTTTGAAGCGCGAGAGAAGAGCATACTCAACGATTGATATCCAATTTCTAGTCCCAATGCAAGTTTTATATGTGACTTCAAATGATTCCAACTTATACTCTTAGTCAAAGCAAGCCATCCATGTGGAAAAATGAAAGCAAAAGAGGAAATGATGTTTTTAAACCCCCTAAGTGCCTATGTGTTTTGACTAATCGCTTTATATGGAAATGGAACTAAGTGTGGTGCAGATTACAACATGCATGGAATCATCTTTAAGAAGTCTAGGGGCCTTCCTCAAATCACAAAAAGGCTTACAATGTGTAATTTTCTACACAGGTGCGCGGGTCTCAGAGTAGACAGAGGCGTACTGAGTGCCAATGCGCTAATTGAAACAGACTTTTGGGCATAGGTGCACAGAGGGTGCTAAGTACCACAATGATTTTGGCACACATGTGCACGATGTGCAACTATGGGCCAATAAACCCGTGCACAACTGTCACATGGCCGTGAAGAAAATTTCGAACGAAATTCTCTCAATTCAGCATGGAATTTGGCTTCCTGTAGGTTGGCTTGGGCTGGTTATGGTACCTGCAGGTTAAGTAAACAAAAAAGAAGAGCTAAAATAACCCAAATGGGGTAGGAAATTGATACCTTTCCTTAGTGGAGTCGTCAATCTGTTGTGCCTCTTTTGTCACCTAAATGAGAAAAAAAGAGGTGCTTACAAGCTTAGTTGGGTTAGCTAAGCAAGACAACTGTAAAGGAAGGGGTTAGAAAAATAAACATAAAAAAACTAAACTAAGAATCAAACTAGAAAAAGAAAGAACAACTAATCTATTGTGCATAAGAACATAAGAACAAGAAGCAAACAAGACTCATGTAACCAATGGAAAGGATTGTATTAGTGGAAAGAAAATGCTGAAAAGAAAGGGGACTTTGGGTCCCTTCTTCCTCCAAGGGAGGGCTCTTGGACCCCCAAACTTGAGCTCTTCTTACAACTTGGAAACTTGAAAGAAATGGTGAAAGAATCCCAAGCTAACCCACTCAAAAGGTGAGGTGGATTTCCTAAATGGAATGATGCTAGTATACTTTTGATGGGAAAAGAGTATTCCCCAAGAGAATAGCAACAACATAACCTTACAAATGAATTCCTTAAAAATATAGTGCACCCATGGCCTTCTTTTATAGCATAGATTTGAGGCATTATGTAACCAACTTTTAGTGTGAAAAGCGGTTGTTTAGGGCACCTTTAGGTCTTTGACCAACCACCCAGTCAGATCCAACCGAGATTTGCATGTCAAATCGACTTGGAAGCTGAACTAGAAGTGGGTGGGAGGCCAACCAACCTCATAAATGCGTCGTTCTCAGGTGTGCGTGGCTTTTAGCGTACACAGTCGCGCATCGTGCACAGGTGCACTTTTCCTGCGTTTCTAAATGGCGCATGTGCGCGTGCGCCCTATGTAGTCATAGCGCATCTTGATTTTATAACTGGTTATATATTTTTTGACCTTTCGAAAATGATTTTCTGGTAATTTTGGTCCATGGGTGGACTCATAGTTGTTTTGAAGATGCTGGATTCCTGTAACCGTTTACGGACGAAATTTCAGTGATAATAATAGCCTCCATCCAACACAGATCAGTGTGCTTAGCTTTCCAGTTGATTGTTGGTAAGCTCGTCAGGAAGAACAGACCAACACAGGTCATGGGGTTCGTTGTTGGCCCTTGATCAAGTTTTGGGATATTCTTGGTCATGTTGACCTATTTTGGACTTCGACAGCATGTCGAAGGAGGAGCGCAAGACGAAACAGAGATCATGGGATATCGGCCCACTTTTGGGTCCTTTTTGGGTTTTTGGGATTATGTAATGGGATTGGGATGTCAGCCCATGGGTTTACCCATGCTTAGGCCTATTTTGTAATGTATAGATGTCTAGGAAATGTAAGGAAAGGAAGCTATGTGATGTTAGATCGATACGTTGATGAGCTAAGTGCTAGATCTATGGATTGTAAGTGTTTTGTGTCTGTGTGAGACTTGCAGAGCTAAGTGAAAGTCATTGAAAGAAGTTGTGGGAGACTGTGTGCCTAATCTACTCTGGGAAGGAGGATCTAGCGAGCTGTGCAGATCTCCTGTCCTAGGCAGAGTAGGGTTTTGATGGCTTTGTGCATGTAACTGATTAACTAAAGATAATAAAGAAGAAGAGTTGGTGGATGTAGCCCTAGGGTGGGGGTGAACCACGAGAATACTATGTTATTCTACTCTGTGCGATGTTTCGATGCATTTATATGTTATTTGCTAAGTGCTTTGGGATGACTAGATAGATCTACTTATTCTTAGTGCTAATGATATGTGACAATGTTAGATCTGATCTGTATGAATATGCTTAGTGCTTGATCTGCTAGATCTGATCTATTTACCTATGCTAAGTGCTTAAATACATTAGATCAGTGTGAATGTTATGAAGCTCTGTTTTATCAACAAAGTGAATATTGGTTTCATATTGAGGAACTGATGGTGCTAAGTGCTCTCTTAAGTATTCTAATCACAAATATGTGTCCTAGCTAAGGTTGCAGACACCTGAGTCTTGCAACCACCCCTGCCTCTACCTCAGGTGAGACTTCATATGCTTCGTAGGTGTTTCTGAAAGGGCCGATAGTTAGGGTTTTGTTGGTGTGATGTTGTAGTGTTGAACCCTAGGTCTGCCCCTATGCCAACAAATGGTTCCGTTGTTGGCACTTGAAATTGTGATTGTTAGGAACTGAGAAAGAAGAAGCTTTGTGCAAAGATTTGACCTGAAACTGTGAAATCTCCATGCGTAGATCTGTTGCCCTAGTGCATAGCATTCTACTTGATCCGCGAAAGCTCTACGCTAAGGAGAAGGATCAGATCTGAAGAAAAGAGGTAAGATCTGCAAGCTTTGTCCTCTAAGAAAGATAAAAGTGAGAAGTTATGATTGAAAGAGGTAAGATCTATAAGATCTGTGCTCTGATAAAGGTAAGAATAGTGAAAAGTTCTAGATCTGGAAGCTTTCTGCTCTGTAAAAGTAAGATTAGTGAAATTTTTTGTTTCTAAAGTATGAATCTAGGTATGTTTGATAGGTTTTTTCCTAGCTTGAAAACTAGGGCATTAATAGATGAAAGAAGGTTTGATATGAATAGATTTGATAAGAATAGTGAAAAATATGTTATACCTATGCATAGAAAGAATGTTTGGACTAAAAAATGGATGCAAGATCCTAGAAAGAATTTGTTGCAGGTTAGCTTCTATGATCCTAGCGCGCAGTACAAGAGAAGTTGGGGATTATTTAAAAGAAAGAGAGGATTAACACTCTGTTACAGTTGCAGAAGACTGAGACATCTTGCTAAGGAATGCCCTGGGAGAAGACCTAATTGTCTTTGCTGTAGAGCTATGGACCATGAAGTATTGGATTGCCCTAGAATGATTGCTAAGCTTAAAAGAATGAATCTGAATCAAGAAAACCCTAAGGTGGATCCATAGACTATGGCAGAATCCTAGAAAGAAAGAAAGTATTCTCCAGATGAGAGAAACCCTAAAGGATCACCGACATGTCAGCTTATCAGAGATCTTCAAAGAAAAGGAATGCCTTGAAGCAAGAATAGGAGAATTCGACATTGACTGTGTTATGGATGAAGAAACACAAGTGAATATTATGACAGAAAGAACTTGGGAAATTTCAGGGAAGCCTGCTATGACTCCTTCATTAGGAGGG
The DNA here is from genome assembly GCA_009831015.1 of Picea engelmannii. NCBI lineage: Eukaryota > Viridiplantae > Streptophyta > Pinopsida > Pinales > Pinaceae > Picea > Picea engelmannii. The sequence continues at coordinate 927,882 of ML785221.1, read as the reverse complement.
ATAGGGTTATTCAGAGGGAAACTGGTGAACCTATGTGGAAAGCTCACTCAGATATCTATGAATTCCAATGGAACTTCGACAGAAGAATATTTTGAGATTATTAAATTTATTGAGGACAGCGCCCCATTTACCATGTTACTAAGAAAACCTTGGATTGATAGAGATCAAGCCAGATGAAAGGAAGAAGAAGAAGTTCTAGAGCAGAATAAACAAGAATTAAAAGATTTCATGACCAGAAGGAGCGCACACTTGATTGAAGAACAGGAGAACAGATCAAAGCTATTTAACACCAGAGACTTAGGTGTTGAAGCTACAAGAACGCTAGAGGACCCATAGAAGACTGAAGTACCTATCCCAGATAAAGAAGAGGTATTACCCCTAAATCATAGGAAAGAATCTTAACAACGCGCAGTGACTATGTCAAAAGAAGATAAGAATCAGAATGGAAAAAGGAATACCGAGACGAAGCTCACTAGAAAGAAGGCTAGAAAACTAAGTAAGAAGTGAGCTAAGATCAAACAGTTGCAGAAGGTTATAGAGGGAACTTCGCAGAAAGAAAATTTGAAAAATAGGAGCTTCGTCGGGATATCATAACAGCGACACATGGCACTTCACTGTGGCGAAGCAATATAGTCTTTGGGGACATTATAACCGTTCGATCGACGCTCCGAACGGATCGAAAACAATTTATGGTTCACCACCAGAACGTTGGACCATGCCATAACAGACCGAATAGAGTTAATGAAGGCTTCATACCCATTGCAAGTGAACCATTGTAAAGTTAACTATTTATCTCGTCGCACCATGCACCGAGAACACTTTTGCTAACTGAGAATTTGAGCCCGCAGACTAAGCTGATCTTGCATAGTGATCATCGCATTGTCACCATCTATTACATTGCAGTTTCTAAGTTGATCTTGAACCTGATATAATTAATCCTGAGTGCGTATGTCTGACAAGCTCACCGCAGTCGAAGAATCAGTGACATAAATACTCCTCGACTTGATGACTTGAAGAATCAGTGACCTAGCAAGACAAAGAAGACCGAAGAAGCACAAGATGTAAGCAGTGCATTAGTGAAAACTGCTTCCATATCACCAGAGCAAGGAGGTGATGGTGAAGAGGTAGAAGGCACAGAAGATGAGAAAAATAAAGGCGAGGTAACACCGCCTAGGGATGAGGAGGACCCCTCGAAGAAAAGGAAGGTTTCCCCCCCGAAGCCTTCTTCCCAGAGGAATTCGAAAGCTTCTATAACCAAGATGCAGACTACACTCACTTCAGACGATTTTTATTTCATCATAGCAGCCCTGAACGATTCTTCGCTGGAGATAATCGAAAAACAAGAAGCTATATAGGAGGAGATGTACAATCGAATTGATATCGAGCTCCAAGGGGTGCAGCAGGCACTACAGTCCAACCACGCAGTCTCCACTGCACCTCTGTTAGTGGGAACACTAGAACTGGGAGATGAGCCAACTCAACTCCACCAAATCACTAATACAGTTGACGCTCGCCTTCGATGAGCACAAGAAGAAATAGTGCAAGCCACCCAAGCTTTGGAACAAGTATAGGGAGTCCTTATAGAGCAACGCAGTACTGTAGAACAGGAAAAGCTTGTTCTCCAAGCAAAGTGGGATGAAGAAAAAGCACAAATACAATAGAGCAAGGAATAGTTGCTCGTAGAGCAACTCGAAGTAAAGGAAATGGTCAACAGAGCACTTTGCTATGTGACAGTCGTAGACGTAAAGACCGAAGAGCGAGTTCCATAGCAGGTGGTGCAACTTGAAGAAGTGATCCAACAACTACAACAACGCATTGCAGATTTGGAACTATGCACTGTGCCCAAAACCCCACAAGACGTAAGAGACCTAAGGGAAGCAACTTTCCGCAGCACAATTGACAGACTAAAATCTCTTGCCTTGGAATGCAAGCAGCTGAGTAACCACAATGCCCAAACATATGAGAACCTCACACAGAATCCAGAATTACAGGCATTGGAGTCACAGCTCAAGGAAGCGAAGCAGCATGTAGACACACTACAGGCACAGTTGAAGGCCCTGCCAGCCGTAGAAAGAATGAAGTGGTCTCAAGAGCAATGCACCGCCCAACAGCAGATCCATACGATTCAAAGAAGAGTTATGGAAGTAACTCAATGGCTCCAACCAGTACAAGGCAAGGTGTGCCAATTATTCACAAAGGTTGAAAGCCGAGTAGAAAAGTTAGAGCAGGTTGTTAATGTAGTAGAACAATGCCTAGAAGGGCCTGTGAACGACGCAGTGATCCAGGAATTCGCCGAGCAAGAGGTCGTAGCACAACAGCAGGTCGAAGCGACTCGAGGCATTCGAGGCAGAACTAGTCAGACCAGAGTGACTCGGGACGAGTCAAAGGTGAGTGTTGGGGGCCTATTGGCCCTTGACCAGGTTTTGGGATATTCTTGGTCATGCTGACCTATTTTGGACTTCGACAACCTATCGAAGGAGGAGCGCAAGATGAAGCGGAGATCATGGGATCTCAACCCACTTTTGGGTCCTTTTTGGGTTTTTGGGATTATGTAATGGGATTGGGATGTCGGCCCATGGGTTTACCCATGCTCAGGCCTATTTTGTAATCTATAAATAGATGTCTAGGAAATGTAAGGAAAGGAAGCTATGTGATGTTAGATCGATAGGTTGATGAGATAAGTGCTAGATCTATGGATTGTAAGTGTTTTGTGTCTGTGTGAGACTTGCAGAGCTAAGTGCAAGTCATTGAAAGAAGTTGTGGGAGGTTGTGTGCCTAGATCTACTCGGGGAAGGAGGATCTAGCGAGTTGCGCAGATCTCCTGTCCTAGGCAGAGTAGGGTTTTAATGGCTCTATGCATGTAACCGATTAACTGAATATAATAAAGAAGAAGAGTTGGTGGATGTAGCCCTAGGGTGGGGGTGAACCACGTGAATACTATGGTATTCTTCTCTGTGCGATGTTCCGATGCATTTATATGTTATTTTCTAAGTGCTTTGGGATGACTAGATAGATATACTTATGCTTAGTGCTAATGATATGTGAGAATGTTAGATATGATTTGTATGAATATGCTTAGTGCTTGATCTGCTAGATCTGATCTATTTACCTATGCTAAGTGATTAAATACATTAGATCAGTGTGAATGTTGTGAAGCTCTGTCTTATCAACGAAGTGAATATAGGTTGCATATTGAGGAACTGATGGTGCTAATTGCTCTCTTAAGTATTCTAATCACAGATCTATGTCTTAGCTAAGGTTGCAGACACCTGAGTCTTGCAACCACCCTACCTCTACCTCAGGTGAGGCTTCATTTGCTTCGCAGGTGTTTCCGAAAGGGCCGATAGTTAGGGTTTTGTTGGTGTGTTGTTGTAGCGTTGAACCCTAGGTTTGCCCCTGTGCCAACATTCATCGTCGACCTCGCAGGAAAATGCGTTGAAGGACTGCAAATGAGCTGGGCGAGCTACCTCGTCAACCAATTAGAACAAGACTGTCGCGAAGCTCAGGATTAGGTCTATGAGTTTCATTTCAGTTGGCTGCTGATTCTCATCGCCTTCATTGCTTGGGAGATGTCGGAAGGAGAGACCTTCCTTGAAATTGAGTCGTCAGAACCACTAGCTGCGAAGTTCACTACGCTATGGTACTCAAGTGACATGGCGAAGCAATGGCAGTCAAAAGCGATGTTCCACACCTATTATCTACAGCTAAAGAGGGCCATTGAATCCTTCCCTCGCATGACGTCAAATACACTGCATCGGTTCATGCCATTTGTGAAGTTCCGTGCAGATAGGCATTTTATATATATCACTGTGCGCAGAGACGAACATAAGGAAGAGCTCCAGTATTATTATAAACTCACCGAGGAAGATATGGAGGAAATCACCAGGGAGTACCCTGAAGAATTTCTAGTGCCAGTTGAATAGATAGAACTATTCGACGCTGACCTCATCGAAATTCCTGTAGTCACCCGCGAAGAATACGATGCACCCAACAATAACAAGAAGAAAAAGAAAGAAGAGGTACAGGAAATACACAGTGCATCAAAAGAGACTGCATCAGATTCACCTAAAGGGGGAGGAGGTGACGAAGTAGACAAAGAAGAGGACTAAGGGGAAGAAGACAAGCAACAAAAGGGAGAAGTAACACCGCCTAAAGATCCCCTCGAAGAGACATATACATCCAAGAAAAGAAAGGGTTCTCCAAAGAAACCTTCATCGTGGAAGAGGTCAAAAGCCAATAAACCGCCATTTCAGACTATGCTAACGGTGGATGAAATCGACCTTATTATTGTCGTTGTGTTAGACACCTCAAAGGATATATTGGAGAGAAGCGAAGACAAACATGAGACAATGTTTGACAGGATTGAAGCAAAGCTTAAAGGAGTACAACAGGCTGTCTATTTGAGCCGGATAGTGTCTACTATGCCACCGCCATCAGAAGGAGTAGATTTGGGAGATGATCCTGCCCATCTACACAGATTAGCAGAATCAATAGAAGCTCACCTTCATCGTGTCCAGGAGGAAAAAGAACAGGCCACAGATGCCTTGAAGCAAGCAAAATAGGAAGCCATAGAGAAACGTCGGGTTGTGTAACAAGAAAAAGATGACCTCTAGGCGAAGTTTGCAGAGGATAGAGCATAGATCCAGAAGGAGAAAGAATAGTTTCTCACGGAGCAGATGGGAGTTAAAGAAGCAGTCACCAGAGAACTTTGCTCTGTGATGGGCTTAGAACAGAGGGAAGAAGAAACCGTTGAGAGCCAGGTGGGAAAGCTCGCTGAAGCCATTCAGCATCTCCAAGCACGAATAGCAGAACTGGAACTACAAGTCGTGCTAAGCACTCTACAGGAAGTGTGATATCAGAGAGAAGAAACTGCCCAGAGCACAATTGAGAGAATCAAGGCATGGGCCTTAGAATGCAAGAAACTCAACAGTAGAAGTGCGCAGACTTATGAGCGACTTGCAAAGGATCCAGAACTAAGGACATTGGAGTCACAGCTTCAGGAGGCAAAGCAACAAGCAGCAATAGTGCAAGCACAATTGAAGCCACTGTCAACGGTCGAGAGAATGAAAAGGTCCCAAGAATAATGCATGGTTCAACAACATGTCCATGCCATCCAGAGTAAAGTCATGGAAGTGACCCAAAGACTCCAGCCAGTGCAGGATGAAGCTTGCACACTTTTTTAGGAGATTGAAGGACAAGGTCCACAACTAGAACAAGTAGTCACCTCAGTTGAACAATGACTGGAAGGACCTGTCACCGAGAAGGTCATTCAGGAGTTCGCCGAACAGGAGGCTCTGGCGAAACAGCAAGTCGAAGAAACTCGAGCTAAGCTCAAGGCCTTCGAGGCAGAGTTACCCAGATCAGAGTGACTCGGGATGAGTCATAAGTGAGTGTTGGGGGCTTGTTGGCCCTTGACAAGGTTTTGTGGAAATGCTGGTCATGTTTGACCAATTTTGGGACTTCGACAGGCTAGTCGAAGACAGACCACCAGGCGAAGCGGAGATCGCGGAATCTCGCCACCTTTTGCAGACTTTTTGGGTTTAGGGTTTATGTAACGGGTATGGGATGTCAACCCATGGGTTTACCCATGCTTAGGTCCATTTTGTAAAGTATAAATAAGAATCTAGGCGATGTAAGTAAGATATGTATGTGGTGCTAAATGATGTTGTGCTAAGTGCAAGCAATGTAAGTAGTTGGATCTATGTGATTGAGTTGGCTCTGTGCATACCATGTGTTGAGAACTTGCAGAGTTGAGTGCAAGTAATTATAAGAGAGGCTTTGTATTGTGCCAAGCTCGGGGAAGGAGGATCTGGCGAGGTGCACACAGATCTCTTATCCTATGCGGAGTTGGTTTTGAGGCTCTGTGCATGTAAGGAGATTGACAGAAGATAATAAAGAAGAAGAAGAATCGGTGGACGTAGCCCCACGCTGGGGGTGAACCACGTATATCCTGTGTTATGGTTGCTTTGTGTGATTGATGTGATTTATGCTTAGTGTTGTTATCTTAATGTATGTTAGATGCATCTGATATAGTAGCTTAGTGCTTAGTAATGTGAATGAATGCTAGATTTGATCTGTTTCTATGTGCTAAGTGCTTGAATATGTTAGATCTTGTTGAATACTGCGTTGCTCTGTAATTAGGGTTTTACCTGCGATGTGAATAAGAGTTAAATACTAATGAATGTTAATTTCTAAGTGCTCTATTAAGTATTGTAATCATATATCTGTGTCCCATCTAGGTTGTATACACTTGAGTCCTGCAACCCCCCCTGCCACTACCTCAAGTGAGACTTCATCTGCTTTGCAGGTGTTGTCAAAAGGGCTGATAGTTAGGGTTTTGTTGGTGTGTTGTTGAAGCATTGAACCCTGGGTCTGCCCCTGTGCCAACAATTGTCACAGGTTATGAGGCATGTCATTGTGTAAGTTTTGAGGGTTATATCTTGGTAATGTCATCGCTCATATTGGTGGCATGGCATGATGATATTTTGGAGATTATGGTTTATGCTTGATGCACATCTTGAGAGTTTTGGTGCTTGTTTAGTACATGGTTTATGGCATATCTTGTGGTACATGGTTGAGGCATATCATATGGTATTTGTTTGAGGCATATCATATGGTATTTGTTTGACGCATTTGTTGCATATGGTTGAGGTTCATGCTTTGGTGTTATTCTTGAGACATATCCTTGGTACATTGTAAATGGTTGTTATGGTTCATTGTTAGAGGCACATATTTGTGATATTGGAATATACTTGAGGCATATACTTGGTATATGATCTTGGTTGATTATGATGCATGCTTGAGGTTTTGGTTTATACATTGATGCATATGTTGGTACATAGTTGATGATTGATGTACATGGTTGATGGTTGAGGTACATGTTACATGTGTTGGTGCATGGTTGATGCACTTGTTGTTGTACAAGTGTTGGTGCATGGTTGATGCACATGTTGTCGTACACGATTGATGCTTGGTAGGGTATAGGTTGATGGTTTGGTACAAGCTTGGTCGAGGCATGTGTTGGTGATGTTGGACATATAGTTGAGAGGTGTCCTTAGTATATGATCCATGTGAGATGATTTATTTGAGTATCAGTGACAGTGACAAGTTGATGTGACAGGTTGACAGTTTGTTAGCACAAATGTTTACCCTCCAATTCTGAGCTGATATATGTGTTAGGATAGCACTAAAAAATTATCTAATTAAATGAGTAAGGCTCCAATTGTCACTGACCAAACCCCTCTCCGTTTGGGCTAGTGCTTGCTAGCCTTTGGGGAAGTCCCTAGGCACAATGAAACACCTTGTTGTTGTCTTTAAGTTTGATTTCTATGTATAAAACCTACAAAATAACAAGATGTTCATCTTGGACAACATGTAAAAGCAGTCCAAAACAATGAGGAAAAACATTATTCTACGCTTGGAGGGAACCTGCATGCTTAGCACAATGATAATAGACTGGAAAGAAGAAGAAAACTATTCAAAAAGATCAGAATTAACCATAATGAACAGTTCAGAAAATGACACATCAGATCACAAATTTACCATAATACAACCAAGAAACATGTTTGAAGACAAACACACACTTCTTTATTGATGAAGCTTGCAAGAGGACTGTTTGCGCCACACTTGGAAAGCCTACAACCGGTACAATGACTACTTTTCTCAAAGAGGATCCACTAGAATAGAGAACAAGAGAGAAGAGAATGAGAGAGACACTATGCTGCTACTGCAATGATCTGACCAAGAACCTTTGCAAAGCATCCAATATATAGCATAAGGAGGGTGCATATCCCAAGGGGGAAGGAGAAGACGCATGAGTGGTTAAATTTGGAGTCTAAGTGCATGAGGAATAGAGATATGTGACGAGTGTGAGATGAGTGAGTGTATTTGAGAGTTTGCATGAAGGTTATATGCGCACAAAAGAGGAGAATGCACCATAAAACTTAGGAAGGCGCACTTGTGGAAGAAAGGGAGTAATGAATGATAATGAATGTGAATTGGCTTTATGGAGTGAAAGAAACACATGGAGGCCAAATTTATCTTTCCAATGCATGTCCTTTTGCGAAAATTGACAAAAGCATGAGTGAAATTCGCCCTATTTTTTAGGGAATTTTCTATTTTTTAGGAAAATACGGTTTAAACTCAACTAGAGACAAATTTTAAGGAGCTGATGCATGGCAAGTGGAGGGGTGATTATACGGAGGAATATACGGCTAAATTTAGGCCCAGTTATGTGACTCCCTTTTCTTCATTAATTATTTATTTATGCTCAAGTCTTGGGAATATGTGACCCATGCCTAGGTGGATGCCACATCACTCTGTAACTTTGCCACATGTCGATCTCTAAGGGTGCCACTTCAAATTGCATGGATGATGACTATACCTACTAAGTATAGACATTACTAAAAATAGAATCCAGTTCCTAAATTTTAGGAAACTATCCACATCACCTAGGATGATTGAAATTTGAGAGAACACTACCACATGTCACTATCTAAAAATAGACACTACTAAAAGTAGAAAGTCATCTGAATTCCCTTGACCTTATACTCATTGATCTCGTCTTTCCGCAAGGGATCTGAATATGCGATCAGAACTAACATGTGAGCCCTGGTGCTCAACCCACTAAAAATAGTAAATTGTGCCACATAATCCTGGAAAAGATCCAAAAGACTCTGGATGTCTTAAGGATCAAGACTGCATGCTCATAATCTGAATCCGAGGCCTGGAGCAAAACTTGCTAAAAACATAAAGTTCTTCCACGTCACCCGGGAAAGTGTCATCGGGCCTAGTATCATGCAAGGACTCATACTGTATGCTCAGAAATACTCCAAATTGTCAAGAGACCCACTCAATTTGTGTCTCCTAAAAAATAGAAACACATGTTGTATGTATACATCTCTCTAAACAATTCCTAGAAACCAAGTCAACTCTAACTCTAAACCAAACAACCATGTACCGATCATATACCTGCCTCTGATGGGAACCAACCTCTTTCTCAACACAAGTTCTAAACTCTGGGAGAATCTCAGAATGCCAGCCAAAGGAATGCATGCTGGCTCCTAACCCTAAAGGTTTTCAAGGGTTTAAATTTAGGTGTTAACACAGTGACAATGGTAGTGACAATGATAGTGATAGTGGAAGTGATTGTGGTAGTGACAGTTGGTCTACATTTATATTTCAGGATGACAGGATGAGGCAAGGAAAGGGGGTTGTAGCCTTGATACCTACTTTTATTATCGGTAGGTTGTCTCGCATTTGTTAACGGTATACCTTAATGATCGATAATCAAACGAAGTCTCATTGTGTTTGCGCCACACTTGGAAAGCATACAACCAGTACAATGACTAATTTTCTCAAAGAGGATCCACTAGACTAGAGAACAAGAGAGAAGAGAATGAGAGAGACACTATGTTACTACTGCAATGATCCGACCAAGAACCTCTATGAAGCATCCAATATATAGCATAAGGAGGGTGCATATCCCAAGGGGGAAGGAAAAGACACATATCGATGAGAACTTAAAAAGGAAACTTAAAATATTTAGATGACGTTGCATTAGCCTCTCCAAGTCCTCCTCATCCAACCCCTTGCTCAAAAGATCCACAATCAAAATAACAATTCTTTTGTTTATTTTTTCCTCCTTGTTCACCATGAGAATGCCTCCATTTATAGGCTTTGAGAGGCTCAACCACCTTGGTTATATTTGGTATTAGTTGAGGATATGACTCCATCAGTTGTGATATCTCCCTTAGGTTTATCCTAAGGGTTAGATTCGAGCCAAACCAACTCGATCCATCCATAGTTGTCTTTAGAGAAAAAGGGGATTTCTTCCAAGATTTGCTCAACCAATTCGGTGCTCCCTTAGAATGGGAAACAGAGCGCTACAAAGCTCCCTGTGAGATGGGAAAAGAGCATTAGTGCTCACTGCATATGAGTAGGGTAGCGCTGATTTTCCCAAAAGTTGCCAAGATGAGTAATTCTCATAGAAAAACATTTGTTTCGACTGTCAGATGATGGGGATTTTTCTTCTAACATTTTTTAGGGGCTGTATCAAGTGGTTTCATGGTGTCATTTGCGATGCGACACTTGCGACACTTACAAAAATGAGAATGTGACATTATCAAAGTGAGGAATTTTGATGTGTCACAGAATGAGAAACAAGTGAATTGTACTCCTCTTTTAGTTGAAAATACTTTTGTAATCAAGTTGGCAAATAATCTCAAATTCCATGATCGAACTAAGCACATCAACACAAAGCATCACCTGATTCAATATCATGCAGAGGCCAAGACTGTTCACTTGAGACATTGTTCCAGAAATGAGAAAATTGCGGACATCTTCACCAAAGCACTTGGAAGAGAAAAAATTGAAAAGTTTGGAATGATGCTTGGAATCACAAACACCCCTTTGGATTGAGGGGGGGGGGGGATGTTGAACACTGTTGTAGCAAGATTTGCCTTACCTTATGAAAATTTTCTCATAAGGCCTTTTTCCATTTCCCTATGCAGACTTGAAGTCCCTTTTTGCAAATCCCAGAGCTAAAAAAATTATTTTTCCAACATATACACGCCCTGCCTATTATACACCATGCATATACGCAGGTTGCACCACTACATGCCGCGTAAATCGGGTTTTGTGATCAAAATAAAAAAATGGTCTCGGGTTTCCATGTCACACTATGAGATCCATGATCCTTGACCTTCCATATACTGGAAACGTTCTAACTCATCCCTTCAGTTCCACTTGAAGGCTATAAATGGGCCAAATCTGAGCTATGGAAAAGGGGGAGAAAGAATTCAACTTTGAGAGAAAAGTTACTCTGGGGAAATTATCACTTCATATTGAGTTTGCATCCCTTTGTCCTTTTAAGTCTGAACACATTGTTCATCCCCCATGCTCTTTCCTACTTGATTGAGAACCTCATTGTCTCTCATATATGAGCTTGCCTTTGGTGGAGGATTGAAGTGGTGGAGGCCCAGCTGGAAGGGACTTAGTCTCTCGATTTCGAACCGTGTTGACACGGAAGTTTGTCATTCATTCACTTCTACTGATTACATTTTAATAGAAATACTCTTTTCTCATCCAATTAATGTCTTGAAAATATTTGAATTGTTATTCCATGGGCATATTTTTTATGAATATTGATGGATTATGCTATTGAATGTGCTAACTTTATATATTATCACCATATGCTTGCATTTCTTGGTGGTTGAGGACAAGTTGCAGGTGTATTGCTTTGAGTCAAGTGCTCAACGGTGGACTTCATCGAACTTTTGGATGAGGTAGGATCTTTATCTTATCTTGTTAGCATATTTTCTTATATAGCATATATGAGATTAGATTTGATTTTTGTAGTCATTTCTGTCTGTTGTGGTTCACCCCTAGCTATAGAGATATTTTCCTCGTAACATAATTGGCAACTATACTAGGGATAGAATCTTCTTTTTGGGGTTTGGAGTGTTTTTGTCCTTTGATTTCTCTCGTTTATATTGAGTTTCTTGTCGTCTGATTGCTTGACAGCCTCTATTCATTCTGAGTCTGAGTTTGTTAGCCTTCTCCATAGCCTAGCTGTGTTTTAACACACATACACGAGTTTTTACCTTACAGTCGCATACATATGCGTGTTGTCCTTCTGCAAGAAGCGTATATACATGTTTCTCTCTTGAACAATTGCGTACATCATCCTTTTTTGCTTGGTTGTTGGGTTTGATGTTTGTTGGGAAAGTTTTGATGGTTGCTAAGTCTTCTTGGGTCTCTGTTATGATTGTTAAGTGTTTGTGGAATGATAAGAAACCTTTCTTTGGTTAAATTTTTGGGTGGTGCCTTTCTCATCATCTTTTTCATTTGATTGTCCTTGCATATTGGGTTGGGTGTTTTCTTCTTGATATCCTACTTGGTTTGTCTCTGTTTACATCAAGTAGAATTTTTATATCAAGTTCTTATTCAGTCTTTGCATTTTCATTCTTTTATATTGAAAATACAAAAATATTAGCATTTTGCATTGATGGCATTTGATCTTTTAGATCCTTATCATTGATCTTAGTACGTGTATGGAAAGATTGCATCTTATTTGGAATTGCATAACTAAATTGAAAATTGCATTTTGAAAAGCTTATGATTTATTGGGAATTGAAGTTAGGACTTTGCATTTTATTCATATTCATTTATTTTACTTGTTGAGTCATAACATCATTAGTTTCATGACTGCACCTTTTTTGAGTAAGCAAGGCCACTAAAAGCAACGCTGATAATTTAAAATTGATTAGAAACGGTTTATTTTCTAGGGTGCACAAACTAGCTTAGGATTTAGAGCCTTGGAATAGGATTTTGTGAGTAAACTTCTCCAAGGCTATTAAATCAACATATGTGTCTGACTAAGGGAGTGGTGAAATCCATTGTATAATTGGTGAAGTCATGAGGCTCCACTTAAACCAGAGTTAAGCACGAGGTCGCGTGAGGTTGGTTGAGGGGATATCCCCCCAATACCTTCTTAGCGTCATATATATTTCTGGTGATCTATTCGTATATGGGGATCTTGATAGTACCTTTACCTCTATGAGAGGCGATGCTTTCAAGGTTTTGGGCTTTGTTACCCTGCCCATATGGTGGACCTGACTTATGAATGTTTTCCTATACATCGGTTATATCGTGGTTTCTTAGTTTCCTGACATAGGTACCACATAGGTTACTTGTAGGGGTTATTCTGCAGGTACCCTAGGTCAGATAAGGGTCGGACAACACACAACTTTATGGAGGATTACCTCTCTGGGGGGATCTGACCAACTGGTTGTTAAGCCTACAAGGGCCCTTATAACTGATTATGATACCTCTGATATTTAGCAGGGAGTCTCAGGCCCCTCTTGGGTGAGGCATACCTACTTTAGGGAGGGAGGCCCCTTTCAGCCATTTTATCCTATTTGTGTGCATATTGGCCTTTTATTTATTTTATTTTGGTGTGTGCCTTGATCATTAGTTGACCTTAGTATCTTGTATTGAATCATGATTTTTCATTATCATGGATAGTGGAGTCCCTTTGGCTCCCTCATTTAACGCTACCTTCCTCGTGAAATTCTCTCATTTCCTGGGGACGAATTTGTCCATGTTTCATAATGGTATGGAGAATTATGATACTCAGTCAATGCCTTGGGTCTCTAATCATTTTCCTCATGGTATGCCAGACATGTCTTTGAAATTTCCATCCTATGTCCCGTCTCCTTATGCGAATCCTAGTTTTGGGTCTAGGGGCATGATGCCTCATTATTCTTTCTTTTCTTTTGGTGGGAGTCATATCCCTCAAATAATGCTTACGATAGGAGGTTGGAATATTCCTTCCTATGGATCCACTTTTCCAGGAGCAAGTGCTCAAATGGGCGGTCATTCCACTTATTACACTCCATCCACCTTTCCTTCTTCCGCTATGTCGGTTCCTATGAACGCTTTTCCCATGGCGGACCTCTGTCCGTCCTCTGGTGTTTCATTTGGGGGGAGTCATTTTGATAGTATGGGCAACCCCCTTCACGAAGTTCCTTCGTCTGGGGGCAATGTATATCCTCACATGAGTAACCATTGTCATGTCGCTTTCTCTTCGCGAGCAGCTTCCTTGGTGTCTATGCCCTTACACCCATTTATGAATCAGTATGGAGGAGAATACTATCCTGCCGGACAAGGCCATGGTGTATACCATAACCCTTCTTGGCCTGCAATTTCTCAAAACCATTCTTTCCTGGAATCTTGGTCTCAAATGTCACAACCAAACACCACCACAAGTCAAGTCACTGCATGTCATACTGACATTATATCACCAACCTATGCTAGTCATGTTGGAGATTGGTCAACAACCTCTGCAAGTCATGTTGAAGACCAACAACCAACCATTGCAAATCATGCTAGGGGCACAAGTCTAGTCACTGCTAGTCACACTACACTTCCATCACCAACCTTTGTTAGTCATGTTGGGGGTTTATCATCAACCTCTGCTAGTCATGTTGAAGGTTCGTCACCAACCTCTGCTAGTCATGTTGGGCATTCATCACCAACCTCTGTAGGCCATGTTGGAGATTTTCTACTAGCCTCTGCAAGTCATGCTAGGAGCATGTCACCAGCCACTGCAAGTCATGCTAAGGGCATTCATACGATTGAGAACCCTAGACATGTAAGACGTAATCCCAAGTTTCTTTGTAGGATTTGTGAAGGAGATCACCTTACTCATTTGTGCCCTGCTACTGTTGTGGTACCATAAGCGTGGTCCTTACCTAGGGGCCCTTCAAGTTTTGAGTCATCTTTGGTTTCCCAACCTTCGTTGGTTGATATAGTGGTCATGTCGATGCAATATCTAGCTAACACCCCTCTTCCTTTAGGGGTTGATGCATCCCTTGACCTTGTTGTCTCGCATTCTGTTCAACCAACATTCGTGTCGATGCAACCTTCGACCGACACCACTCCTATTTTTGGGGGTGATGCATCTCTTGACCTTGTTGTCTCACATCCTATTCAACTAATGGTTGAAGAAGTGGTCGCGCCAATGCAATTTTCGGTCGATCCCGCCCTTCTAGTTATATTTCTATACCTCCTATACCATGTCCTTAGCATTTCTAGTCTTGTACCTTCTGAACAAGGGAGCATTTTATTCTCTCCGAGCATGCTCCCTCGAATTCCTAGGGTGGTTTCCTTTGATTGGAATGATCTTGTAGAGCCTCAACTTCCTTCTTCTACACCCTTCCAGATAATGTGCATTCTTCGATATATTGTAGATAAGGTAACCTTTGCAAGTATTTTATCCTCCTCGACTTGGAAAGCTACGGGTTTTCCCAATCTTGTGTCAGATGTCTGTAAGTTACTGACTTTCGACAGAATTCCTGCATGGGAGCCTTGGCCTCCCCCATTATATGCTTCTTATAACAGCATCCCAGAGTCTGTTTTGAGCTATTTTCCGACTCTCTTAAAAAGTGAAAAGATTGTCGAGTGAACTTGTCTCTTTCACACTCATAAATTGGATTTGAAAGGACGTTTATTTAGTGCAATTTTATCCCTTTTTCAAACCAAGTAGACTAAGATTACAAAAAATGACCTTTTTTGGCATTAAGTTGTAATTGCATCTCATTCTCTTGCTTGCAATATTGAGCCTATTGTCAGTTCTCGCTTTTGCATTATAAGCCTTTCACCTCAGCAGTTTGCATAATCAACCAAGTAGAGCCTTGTTTTATATCCTTTGTAGGTTGACACCCTATACCCAAGAGGAAACATTCCCTCGAGTGTCCATCTCCTGCATGCACCTCCTTGCATTGAGCATAGGTACGTTCCACTGCTGGAACTAGATTGCTTACTTGTGACACTCGTTTCCTCCTCTGTATCATAGCATTCATTTGACTATGAAAAAACAAAAAAAAAAGGGTGGGAAAAGAGTATTATCTTATATTGGCAGCAGTCGTGTCGCCTTTGAACATAGCACAAAATTTTTGAGTCCACTTGTCATCAAAATTTTGGGTTTAGCATGACCTTCGGAAGCTGAGCTCGTTATAGAGAGTTTACTCCCCATACTGGTTACTCTTCCAGTCCCTATGGAGAGTTTGATTGATGCCTCTTGCATCTCAAAGTTTCATCATTGAGTCTATGCTGCCAGAGTCTTCCATATGTCTCATGATCTTGGTCAAAGGATGTCTATCAACCTGTGTCGTCCATTCCTCAGAACTCTTGACTTTGCATGTTGGCCATACCCTTAGTGTGTCTCAGAATCACATGAAGTTGTAGTCCTATTATGCACCCTGGTCCTACTTTCTTCATGGGTAGGTAACCTTGAACCCAACAGTTGACATTTCATCATTGGTCGCTGACTAGGTGGTTTTCCTTGTGTTCAACGGCAATAAATCTATTCACACATTGGGATTTGTGCAGTGTCTTGGATTCCATTAGCCTTATTGGTGGTTTCCTCGCCTTTATCAGCAGTTTTCCTTATTGGATGCTATTTAGAGGATCTTTTTCGTGTAACAATTGCATCTGGCACACACGAAATACGCATCAGGTCATTGGTTCTTGAACATGTTCTTCGTCTGATTTCCTCCAAATCATCAAGCTCCTTCTTTGTACCTCGTGTTGAATAATGAGAGATGCCTCAATTCTCTCCTTTCAACGGGTCTCCTTCCATCGACTTCAGCCCATATATTATGGAAACGAGACCTAGAGTCCTATGAATACCTAAAGGCTTGCAATCATTAGTGGTAGGTTTTCCATCCATCGACAGTTGGGAATACATCAATGTCCCCTAAACGATGGATTCTTCAAGTGTTTGACCCCGACACCTTTATTCACACTTGTAAGAATGTACTCAGTGCCTTGATACCTACTTTTATGATCGGTAGGTTGTCTCGCATTTGTTAATGATATACCTTAATGACCAGTAATCAAACGAAGTCTCACTGTGTTCGACCTCAAATCATTTATTCACATGATGTAGACTTGCACCTTTGGCAGATTGTATAGAATATTTGAAGACATCAGTTCATAGTCGTAGCTTTCCTCAGTTGTTGCTATCTTTCATTGGACCAGTACCTATAAGACTTTAGTGACCATGGGAGATCAGATTATACTCCATTGTATACATACATCTTCATATTGATTTTGAGACTGGTTTTACTAGGCCTTGTTCATGACTATGACAACCTTTGGCGTATAGCCACCTTTGTATTGCCTACTCATGGGCACGAACAACTATTTGGTATATTTTCACATGGATCTGCAGTGTAATTCAAATTGGCAGCCATGTGTGCAAAGTTAGTACATATTGTAATATTCTCACGAGCAACTAGTTCGTCCAACTGGGTCTCCATTACTCCACTTCTGGGTATTATAATGTATTTAGTCCATCACAAATACTCCTCTGATCTCACACATTAGGGGGCATCTGTTATAGCAAGATTTGCCTCACCTTATGCAAATTTTCTTAGAAGGCCTTTTTCCATTTCCCTATGCAGACTTGAAGTCCCTTTTTGCAAATACCAGAGCTAAAAACATTATTTTTCCACATATACATGCCCTACCTATTATACAACATACGTATACGCAGGTTGCACCACTACAGCCCGCGTACATCGGGTTTTGTGCTCAAAATTTAAAAATGGTGTCGGGTTTCCATGTCACATCACGAGATCCATGATCCTTGACCTTCCATATACTGGAAACATTCCAACTCGGCCCTTCAGTTCCACTTGAAGGCTATAAATGGGCCAAATCCAAGCTATGGAAAAGGGGGAGAAAGAATTCAACTTTGAGAGAAAAGTTACTCTGGGGAAATTATCACTTCATATTGAGTTTGCATCCCTTTGTCCTTTTAAGTCTGAACACATTGTTCATCCCCCAAGCTCTTCCCTACTTGATTGAGAACCTCATTGTCTCTCTTATATGAGCTTGCCTTTGGTGGAGGATTGAAGTGGTGGAGGCCCAACTGGAAGGGATTTAGTTTCTCGGTTCCGAACCGTGCTGACACAAAATTTTGTAATTCGTTCACTTATGTTGATTACATTTTAATAGAAATACTCTTTTTTAGTCCAATTAATGTCTTGCAAATATTTGAATTGTTATTCCATGGGCATATTTGTTATGAATATTGATGGATTATGCTATTGAATGTGCTAACTTTATATATTATCACCATATGCTTGCATTTCTTGGTTGTTGAGGACAAGTTGTAGGTGTATTGCTTTGAGTCAAGTGCTCAACGGTGGACTTCATCGAATGTATGGACGAGGTAGGCTCTTTATCTTGTCTTGTTAGCATATTTGATTATATAGCATATCTGAGATTATAGTTGATTTTTGCAGTCATTTCCATCTATTGTGGTTTACCCCTAACCACAGAGAGATTTTCCTCATAACAGACACGTAATCCTTGGGATTGTGTTATTGTAACATTAGTGTAAATATGAACAGTCATAGGTCATAGGAAGAGTCGTCCATTAGGGAAGACCAACAATGATTTACTTTGTATTTATGTACCTCTCATGTTAACGCTAATCACAATAGTGGAGTTACATTTTCGTTACATATTTTGTCATACATGATCTGACAGAGGTGAGTAAGAAATCTCTCTACATTGAGTTGGAATTCATAAAAAAGAAACAACAAAAGGGCCAAGAAGAGACTAGCAAGACCAAAGGAAAAAATATTTCCATTGCAACAACCCAAGAGGGAAAAGATCCCAATAAACATTGTAAACACTACGTTGTGGATGGGAACATGATTGAGGAATGCTAGAAACTTCATTTGGAATTGCATCCAAAATGGTACAAATCCAAAAAATAAGCAATAAAGACTACCAAGCCAAGAGAAACAAAGGTAGAAAGTACCTTCGATGTGGATGAAATCATGGTTTGCACCACATTGCAATAGCCAAGGACAAGTGCACATAGAAATGCACTATTCCAAATCAAAGCTCAAGTGGGAAACCAAAAGGTAAATTCTATCTTTGATTGTGGTGCTCAATGTAATTTGAGTTTTGAATCATTAGTAGAAGAGCTTGGTCTAGAAAATTATAATCTAGCACAACCATGATCATTGGGTTGGATCAAAGAGAAATCTGCCATGAGAATCACCAATGGATGCAAAATTAGGTTTTTACATTTGTTTTTTGTTTCCATCTCTAAAGCTGCTCGCCAAATCAATGCTCTTATGCCCACGTGGTGGGCCATGCTCTTATCCTTTAATATCTTCCATTGCTTTGATGGGACGGGTCATTGGATATGAAAGAAGGGGGTAGGGTCGATCACATGCTCTTCTCCTTTATAATCTTCGACTAATTTGATGGGATGGGTCACGGTATATGAAAAAGGAGGACATGCGCAAAACATGCCGAATCCTATGGGTACAAGGAGAACGAAAAGTCATCAATATCATTGTCTCACACCGTGAATATGAAGTTAGTGGTTGTAATCACTTGGCTCTTCTTACCCTTCATACTTTATATTTAATCGCTCGTCTGTGCTTAATCCTCACGAGATCGGATAGGATGTTGATGTGCACTAAACACGGGATCGGATCGGATGTTGATGGGCACTAAAGTTGGAAAAGGAATGAAAATAATTGTGAAATTGAATTTGACAGCGGAGGTCAGGGGTGAACATGATGTTGGTGGGTGTGATTGTCACTTAACCACTACAATGCTACTCTTCGTTTTCGTACCTCAGATACTTTTCCACATGGAACAATGTTCGGAGAGAGAACACTATTATTGCAATGGGACACACAATGCGTCGCTAAAGATAATGCGTGGAAATTACTTCCAAACCGTCTGTCAATTGTGTGGAGGGAGGGAGGGATGGAAGTGAAGAGATGGGCTCCATTGTGCGAAGGGGCTCCTGAGGAGTACGATGCACCGTCCCCAACGTCATGGGTGGTCATTTCCACCTCGATGGCCCCACAATGTTGTCAAAAGTAAGTTTGTATAGTCCCCCACACATAGCCGTGGTACATCACATGCTCTTACCTTTAATATCTCCCACTAATTTGATGGGATGGGTCACGAGAATTGAAAGAGCACGAGGACATAGGCAAAAGATGCCAACGGGTACAATGAGACCAAGGAGATTGAAAAGAGAATTTGTCAAAATGTTTTACTTTTAAATTTCTTTTATTCATATATTTATTGATTTTTATTTTGATTTGATTGATTTATTTTAGTTAAATCATTGGCTTATAGTGCCAGTTGAATAGACAGAACTGTCCAACCCCGACCTCATCAGAATTCCTATAGTCACCCACAAAGAATATGATGCACCCAACAACAAAAAGAAGAAAAAGAAAGAAGAGGTACAAGAAATACACAGTGCATCAGAAGAGACTGCATCAGATTCACCTGAAGGGGGAGGAGGTGACGAAGTAGACAAAGAAGAGGACCAAGGGTAAGAAGACAAGCAGCAAAAGGGAGAAGTACCACCGCCTAAAGATCCCCTCGAAGAGATAGATACATCCAAGAAAAGAAAGGGTTCTTCAAAGAAACCTTCATCGCGGAAGAAGTTAAAAGCCAATAAACTGCCATTTTAGACTATGCTAACAGTGGATGACATCAACCATATTATTTTCGCTGTGTCAGACACCTCGAAGGATATCTTGCAGAGAAGCGAAGCCAAACAGGAGACAATTATTGAAAGGATTGAAGCAGAGCTTAAAGGAGTACATCAGGCTCTTTATTTGAGCTGCAGAGTGTCTACTGTGCCACCGCCATCAGGAGGAGCAGAGTTGGGAGATGAGCCTGCCCATCTACACAGATTAGCAGACTCAACAGAAGCTCACCTTCGTCGTGTCCAAGAGGAAAAAGAAAAGGCCACAGAGGCCCTGAAGCAAGAAAAATAGGAAGCCATAGAGAAACGTCAGGTTGTGTAACAAGAAAAAGATGACCTCCAGACAAAGTTTGCAGAGGATAGAGCGCAGATCGAGAAGGAGAAAGAAAAGTTGCTCGCGGAGCAAATGGGAGTTAAAGAAACAGTCACCAGAAGACTTCGCTCTGTGATGGGCTTAGAACAGAGGGAAGAAGAAACTGCTGAGAGCTAGGTGGGAAAGCTCGATGAAGCCATTCAACAGCTCCAAGCACGAATAACAGAACTAGAACTACAAGTCCTGCTAAGCACTCCGCAGGAAGTGCGAGATCAGAGAGAAGAAACTTCCTGGTTGAGAGAATCAAGGCATTGGCCTTAGAATGCAAGCAACTTAGCAGTCAAAGTGTGCAGAATTATGAGAGACTTGCAGAGGATCCAGAACCAAAGACACTGGAGTCACAACTCCAGGAGGCAAAGAAACAAGCAACAACAGTGCAAGCATAGTTGAATCCACTGTCAACGGTCGAGAGAATGAAAAGGTCCCAGGAACAATGAACAGTTCAGCAACAGGTCCATGCCATCCAGAGTAAAGTCATGGAAGTGACCCAAAGACTCCAGCCAGTGCAGGATGAATCTTGCACACTTTTTTAGGAGATTGAAGGACAAGGTGCACAGCTAGAACAAGTAGTCACCTTAGTGGAACAATGACTGGAAGGACCTGTCACCGAGAAGGTCATTCAGTAGTTCACCGAGCAGGAGGCTCTGGCAAAACAGCAGGTCGAAGCAGTTTGAGCCAAGCTCGAGGCCTTCGAGGCAGAGTTACCCAGATCAGAGTGACTCGGGACAAGTCACAGGTGAGTGTTGGGGGCCTGTTGGCCCTTGACAAGGTTTTGTGGAAACACTGGTCATGTTTGACCAATTTTGGGACTTCGACAGGCTGGTCGAAGACGGAGTGCCAGGCAAAGCAGAGATCGTGGAATCTCACCACCTTTTGCGGACTTTTTGGGTTTAGGGTTTATGTAATGGGTATGGGATGTCATCCCATGGATTTACCCATGCTTAGGCCCATTTTGTAAAGTATAAATAAGAATCTAGGCGATGTAAGTAAGATATATATGCGGTGCTAAGTGCAAGCAATGTAAGTAGTTGGATCTATGTGATTGAGTTGGTTCGGTGCATACCATGTGTTGAGAAATTGCAGAGTTGAGTGCAAGTAATTGTAAGAAAGGCTCTATGTTGTGCCAAGCTCGGGAAAGGAGTATCTGGCAAGGTGCATGCAGATCTCCTATCCTATGCGGAGTTGGTTTTGAGGCTCTGCGCATGTAAAGAGATTGTCATAAGATAATAAAGAAGAAGAAGAGTTGGTGGACGTAGCCCCACGCTGGGGGTGAACCACGTATATCCTGTGTTATGGTTTCTTTGTGTGATTGATGTGATTTATTCTTAGTGTTGTTATCTTAATGTATGTTAGATGCATCTGATATAGTAGCTTAGTGCTTAGTGATTTGAATGAATGCTAGATCTGATCTGTTTCTACGTGCTAAGTGCTTGAATATGTTAGATCTTGTTGAATACTGCGTTGCTCTGTAATTAGGGTTTTACTTGCGATGTGAATAAGTGTTAAATACTAATGAATGTTAACTGCTAAGTGCTCTGTTAAGTATTGTAATCACAGATCTGTGTCCCATCTAGGTTGTAGACACTTGAGTCCTGCAACCTGCCCTGTCTCTACCTCGGGTGAGACTTCATCTGCTTCGCAGGTGTTGCCAGAAAGGCCGATAGTTAGGGTTTTGTTGGTGTGTTGTTGAAGCATTGAATCTGAGTCTACCCCTGTGCCAACAGTTGTCACAGGTTATGAGGTATGTCATTGTGTAAGTTTTGAGGGTTATATCTTGGTAATGTTATCGCTCATATTGGTGGTATGTCTTGATGATATTTTGGAGATTATGGTTTATGATTGATGCACATATTGAGAGTTTTGGTACTTGTTTAGTACATGGTTTATGGCATATCTTGTGGTACATGGTTGAGGCATATCATATGGTATTCGTTTGAGTCATTTGTTGCATATGGTTGAGGTTCATGATTTGGTGTTATTCTTGAGACATATCCTTCGTACATTGTAAATGGTTGTTATGGTTCATTGTTAGAGGCACATCTTTGTGATATTGGAATATACTTGAGGCATATACATGGTATATGATCTTGGTTTTATTATGATGCATGCTTGAGGTTTTGGTTTATACATTGATGCATATGTTGGTACATAGTTGATGATTGAAGTACATGGTTAATGGTTGATGGTTGGGGTACATGTTACATGTGTTGGTGCATGGTTGATGCACTTGTTGTTGTACAAGTGTTGGTGCATGGTTGATGCACATGTTGTCGTACACGGTTGATGCTTGGTCGGGTACAGGTTGATGGTTTGGTACATGCTTGGTCAAGGCATGTGTTGGTGATGTTGGACATATAGTTGAGAGGTGTCCTTAGTATATGATCAATGTGAGATGAATTATTTGAGTATCAGTGACAGTGACAAGTTGATGTGACAGGTTGACAGTGTGTTAGCACAAATGTTTACCCTCCAATTCTGAGCTGATATATGTGTTAGGATAGCGCTAAAAAATTATATAATTAAATGAGTAAGGCCCCAACTATTACTAACCAAACCCCTCTCCATTTGGGCTAGTGCTTGCTAGCCTTTGGGGGGAGTCCGTAGGCACAATGAAACACCTTGTTGTTGTCTTTAAGTTTGATTTCTATGTATAAAACCTACAAAATAACAAGATGTTCATCTTGGACAACATGTAAAAGAAGTCCAAAACAATGAGGAAAAACATTATTCTACGCTTGGAGGGAACCTGCAGGGTTAGCACAATGATAATAGACTGGAAAGAAGAAGAAAACTATTCAAAAAGATCAGAATTAACCAAAATGAACAGTTCAAAAAATGACACATCAGATCACAAATTTACCATAATACCACCAAGAAAGATGTTTGAAGACATACACACACTTCTTTATTGATGAAGCTTGCAAGAGGATTGTTTGCGCCACACTTGGAAATCCTACAACCGGTACAATGACTACTTTTCTCAAAGAGGATCCACTAGACTAGAGAACAAGAGAGAAGAGAATGAGAGATACACTATGCTGCTACTGCAATGATCCGACGAAGAACCTTTGCGAAGCATCCAATATATAGCATAAGGAGGGTGCATATCCCAAGGGGGAAGGAGAAGATGCATGAGTGGTTAAATTTGGAGTCTAAGTGCATGAGGAATAGAGATATGTGAGGAGTGTGAGATGAGTGAGTGTATTTGAGAGTTTGCATGAAGGTTATATGTGCACAAAAGAGGAG
>ML785221.1:859517-885155 GCA_009831015.1 Picea engelmannii | reverse complement strand
AAAATTCAATTCTGAAGTTAAAGGATGACAAATATACCTTGGATAGGCTGTTTCATGGGAAATGTGGAATAAAATGAAGGAAAAATGGGCAAATAAAGAAGCAAAAGTATGGTTTATGGAAGCACAAAAATGGACTCAACATAGACCTGTTGGTAGTTCTCCTGTCCAGCGTCGAGGAGAGGCAACAATAGCCATTCGACAGTATGCCAAGGACTATCTGACAGTGGAGAAGAACTTAGAGGGTTTGATGGCTGATGTTCTAGATATGGCTCTGGAGGATATTCCACGACGTGATCAGCGTCACACCGTGGGAGTCTCTGCGTCTATGGGTCGCTTGCTCCGCAGAGTTGCTAGGACATTAGTGTGCTATCGTGAACATCATTGATGTCATGATATCGTTATGTAGAAGCCATGAGCTTCAATTTTTGATATTTTGGTCTTCGGACACATTTTGTAAAAACAAACTTTGATCGTTATATATATATACACTGTTTCTACCGGCTTACTTTACACTTGTGTACATATGTTTGATTTATAAGTGATTTAAATGCCTGTCCAATACATAATTAGCTAAAGCATCTGTTAATGTATTAAGACTTCTCGGAATGTGTTGATATTCAATATGATCAAAATGTCGTTCCAAGAGGCGAATTCGCAAATATACTCTTAATAATGTAGGACTTCGAATAGAGTAGACATTACTTAGCTGTAGCACCACTAGCTGCGAGTCAAGTCCCACAACCAAACGACGAATTCCAAGATAGATAACATCAACCAATAACTGAATAACGACGCTATACTCTGCGATGTTGTTGGTTGCCCGCCCAAGACATACACCTCATAAAGATATAAGCTCGTTTGTTGGGGCATAGATTGCCCAGGCAGCGGAAGCTAGGTTCCGAGTACTACGACTAGCACCGTCGGCGAAGCCAATATAAGGTAGCGAATACTCCAACATCTGGCAATCAAACACAACATCATGTAAGGGTAGAGACCAAATAACTTCAAACGCAAAACTAAAAATAACACACACACTCAGTATGTTACATAAAAATACAAGTACTTCATGCACAAATGACTCATGTATAGTACTTCTTTAAGTACAAACCATTTCTGGGTTCACTCAAAGGTACGTCATCATAATCCACTAACTCATATGCTCCTTTTTCCAACACTTTGCTAACAATGTAAGGCCCACGCCACATTGGTTTGAATTTCCCAGCTCCTAAGACATCTTTATCTTGTTCATACAAAAGAACAAGATCTCCTTCAGAGAAGACACGAGGTTTGACATTCTTGTCATACTGTGCCTTAACACGTTTCTTCTGGGCTTTGATTATCAAAGTAGCGTCACGGCGAGTCTCATCTAATCGCATCAAATACAACAGACGTTTCTCTTCGACAGAAGTATTAGGTAAAATCTCTACAGATAGCTTCAAAGATGGTATTTCACATTCTATTGGCAGAATGGCTTCCATGCCATAAACTAATCGAAAAGGCGTAAATCCCGTGGCAGACTTAACAGATGTCCGATATGCCCACAATGCCGAAAATAACATTGTGTGCCAGCTGGTTTTATGTATTCCTATCATCCGTCGAATCATAGTGATGAGAACCTTATTGATGGCTTCGAGCTGGCCATTAGCCTGTGGATAATAGGGTGTTGAACTATCATGACGAAGGCCCAACTTCTTGGTAAGTTCAAACATCATATTATTTCTAAAATGACTACCGTGATCGGTAACGATAGCCTGAGGAACACCAAAATGAGCGATGACATGGTTGAAAAGGAATAACGCTGCAGTCTTCCAATTATTATCGAATGTCGGCATCGCCTCGGCCCACTTAGTAAAATAATCAACAGCTACAATAATATAACCATGCCCCCCGGCCGAGTGAGGGTGACATGTCATGAAATCAATGCCCCATTTAGCGAAAGGACCTACTGAGACTACAGGATGAAGGGGAGCAGGATGTGACTGAATCTTCTGATTATAGGTCTGGCAGGCATGACACTTCTGAACAGCAGTAATGCAGTCATGAAACAATGAAGGCCAAAAGTAGCCTGCACGTAATATTTTTTGGGCAGTAGCATACCCAGACATATGACCGCCACATGCTCCTGAATGGAAGTCATTCAAAGCTTTCTCAGCTTCTTTAAAAGTTAAACAACGCCGAAAGACAGAGTCAATGCCTCGACGGTAAAGAGTGTCGCCGAGGATAATATAATGACGTGCTTGATAACGGACACGGCGTCATTCAGTACTAGACAAAGCAGGCCGAAAAGTTTGAGTTTGGAGATATATAATGATATCTTCGTACCAAATATCGTCGGTACTGATAAGGAAAAGTGATTCGTCAGGTAACGAATCGACTACTACTTTTTCTGTGGCAGTGTGGGGAAAATCACAAATTAACTCAGTGAAAAATAGGGATTTCTTTGATGTGGCTCGATCGAATTCCAAATCGAACTCCTGGAGAATAACAATCCACTTGCAGTATTTCCCCCCCAGCAATTGACGAGTCAATATATGTTGCATGGGGTTACAGTGTGAAATCACAATAGTTTTTTTGGCAAGAATGTAATGACAAAAATGTTGAACTTCCTGAACAGCAGCCAAGGACAGCTTTTCAACATGTTGGTATTTAATTTCCGTGGAAGTTAAACTTCGACTTAGATAATATATAACATGCTCACCGTGGGCATCATCCTCTTGAATGAGAACCATGCCGATAGTATACTCGGATGCAGCTAGATAAAGAAAGTAATCTCGACTATAATCCAGAGGGAAGAGAAGAGGAGATTTGGTGAGGGATAATTTCAAGGCTTCAAAAGCATCATTAGCAGTTTTATCCCAAACAAACTCTGAACCTTTTTTTAGAAGACGTGTAAAACCCCGAGTAATTTCAGCGTAATTCGGGATGAAGTGACGAAGAAAGTTTGCTTTCCCTTGCAAACTTTGTAACTGGCGTAAAGAAGAAGGAGGAGGTAGATTAAGAATCGCCTCGACCTTGATAGGATCTACCCGGATCCCATGGCGTGAAACAATGAAACCGAGGAGATGGCCAGATTATACGCAAAAGACACATTTATGAGGATTCAGGCGAATGTGATGGAATCGACAACGAAGGAAAATCGCTCGGAGATGATTAGGGTGATCAACGCGATGCAAAGAGTGAGCCGGCAAATCGTCCAAATAAGGTTGAACAATATGCTTGATATCATGAAACGCGTAAGACATAGCACGTTGGAACGTAGCACCTGCGTTCTTTAGACCAAAAAGAAGTTTTCTATAGGTGAAAGTACCCCAAGGACAAATAAAAGCCATTTTATGTTGGTCCTCAAGAGCGATATTGATTTGATTATAGCCGGAAAATCCATCCATGAGGGAAAAGATTTCGCTGCCGGCACAGTCGTCGACGATCTAGTCAACGAAAGGGGTTGGAAAATTGTCCTTTGGATAAGCTTTGCTGATATCCCGATAATCAACACAAAAGTGTATACTACCACCCTTTTCATCAATCGGTACTGTGTTAGAAACCCATTCTGTCAATGCCACGGGATAAATAAAACCGGCTTTAAGAAGTTTTTCAACCTCAAGTTTAATGGCTACGGCTTTACGTGGATGGACAGGATGGAGGCGCTGCTGGACTGGTTTGGCTCCGGGGTATGTCTTAATTTCGTGGACCACAATCGCAGAGTCAATACCCGGCATCTCTTCGTAACTCCATGCAAAGATATCACAAAATTCTTTAAACAAGGAAGTGTAAGTGACAATTTCCTTAGGAGAACACGAAGCTCCAATATGAACGTTCTCGACGATTCTAGGTTTCACTGAAATATCTATGGGTATCGTGGGCGAAATGTTACTAAGGTTCCCTTCAACAAACACATCACGTGTAGATTGGGAAACCGTGGAGATAACCACAACGGTTGACGGATTCAAAATCCGCTGATAATTCTCAAGAGTCTGTTCTTCCAGAAATAGTATGGAATGATGATGTCCATCATCCCAAGGGGTGTCTTCCATGACGAACATTATCATATCGTCAGTGGGAAAGATGACACGGAAAGGATCAGGAGACAACTCATCAAAAGAAGAAGTAGCAGGAGTCGCCGATTGAATAGCTTGGTAATCAGACTCAATCGGACTTAACAGCATGACGTCGCCGAAACAAACATGATCTCCAGGATCAGGTACTATCCAAGGGTTGACAGACACAGGAAGTTCATGAGGTATAGTGGAGATCATATTAATAGATGCAACTGACGGGCATGGAATATCGGGTGGTGGTGGTATGGGGAAAGTACCCATTAATGAAGAATCTTTTAAAATACCGACGCCAACATTCTCATAACCCGCTGGGGTTTTAGCTATGAACGGCATGTTTCCAGTATGAGTATCGATGTTAAAGAAGGCAAGTTGATCAACTGTAACCACTTTTCCTTGGTGAGTAAATCGTACGACATGGAACACGGTGGACACAACAGCACACATAGAATCGACCCAACTACGTCCAAATAGAAGATTATAATCCAAGGGAGTATCGAAAACTTCCACTTCAACCGGGACGGCCTTACCTTCAAGAGTGACAGGAAATGACGGAAGGACGCCATAAGGCTTAAAACTAGAGCCATTGAAGGCTCTCAAAGTTTTTTGTGATTCCTATAACGGGGGAGAGGCAATGGCCTTCCAACAAGTAAAAGACATTACGCACGTAGAGGTACCCTCATCAATAACAGTACCACAAATGTTCTTGTCGGCAACAACAACTTGTATTTGAAATGCAAGTTGTGGGGGTAACCTTGGAACATGGTCATCCAAGTCAAAGACTATCAAATTCGTATCCGTGGGATCAATTCCACCTATAGCTTTCAATAGGGCCCTTCATTGCACAGGACAAGACTGAAGGACTTCAAGGGCAGACATCGCGGAAGGTGCTTGTGCCAGATCTTCTACAATGCTGTAGTTCTGGGCCGCACGTGCATGTGGATTAAATGCCGATTTCTTAACGACACCTTTTGGGGGTGGTCGTATTACTGTATCAAGGTTCGGTCTTTCGAGATCAAGAGGACCGTTTGTGGGTGGATTTGGTGGAGAGGGATGTACTAGATCAGGAGGTAAATCGTCAACCTTCTCCTTAGAAGGAGTATAGTCTTTAGCTCTAGTGGTAAGTGCAACATTGTCTTTCTTTGAATCACCAGTGCACATCAAAACATAGGATTGTGTAGAAGTAGATGGTTGATCATTGATGACCAACGAAGCCTGTTGTTGAGACGGGAAGGGTTGAGACAAGACTACCGGCGTAGAAGGTTTTGGTGTTCCTTGAAGGAACTTGGTAACTTCGGCACGTCTCGGACAATCCTTCGTGTAGTGATCATCACCACAGATAAGGCAAGGATAGCGTGGTTTGCGTTTATATCTGTCTTTAACAGGAGGGGATTTGGTTTGCTCAGTCTGATTATTGTTTTTACTCTCCTTATTCTTGCCTCTCCCCTTCTTGGATTTGTTCTTACCGGTAGGTGTAGATTGAACAACGTTCACTTCAGAGGTTTTACTGGTGGGAGGGGCAGGAGACGGAGCATTTTGAACATTAGAAGGATTGGATTTTGGAGTTGTAATTGAAATGGAATGTGAGTGGGTATGAGTGGTCCCAATCACACCATCAGCTGCATGTGAAGCAACTGGAGCAGTAGAAGTGCTGGAAGTACCAGGACGGGGTAAATCAGGTAGTAAATCATACAAAGTTCCTGTTTGCAAATAAACAAGATCGAGATATTGAGCACGACTTATAGCCTGCTCTTCGGTGACAACACCGCCCATAGCAATGTCTTTACCAATTTTGTTTACAAAAGATTTGGTAAACCATTCTACCAGTAACTGATCGGGAAGCTCAAGTTTAATGAGACATCGCCTCCTTCTCCACTCATGAATGTGATCAGAGATATGAGTGCTCGAACTCTGTTTAAAGGAGGTTAAAATCTCAGTCCCCGTATCGTAACGGATCGGTAACTGGTAATGTGTGAGAAAGTCCATTGCAAGAGTGTTGAAATCCGAAAAGAAACCCCATGGCAATTCAATATACCACTTCAGGCCAAACCAGTAAGGGTTCGTTGAAAAAGACGCAACCGAATGGAGTCATCCATTAGTGAATTGGATGAACACCATAAATGAAAAGTCATGACATGGTTGTTGGGGTCCTCTCCCACCTTACCATTGAATTTTGAAATATCCGATGGGAGTTTAATAGGAATAGCTGGCCATTAGGGAGAGTGACGAATAGGATCGTTTAGAATCCTAGTCAAATCTGGAAAATCCAAGGTAGCAAGAAAAGGCAACTGTCGGTTTACTTGCGGGTACTGATGGCTTTGGGGTGGAAGCCTCGTTGGCAAACTAGTAGGAGCATAAGCAGACTGTCCGTAAAGGGAAGCTCCAGGTTGGTTCGGTGGTGGCTGGATAGGATAGTAGCCCCAAGGATTGTAACCTTGAGTTTGGGCAGGGGCCTGAGATTGGGAAGTTTGACTCAAACCCCAAATAGGATTAGTCACACCTAGATATGGTTGGCCTACAGGAGGGAGTGGTGCTTGCCCCCCAGCAAGAGGTACATTTTGTAAAAGCTGTTGCCAATACTGGGCCAACTCGGGAGGTATGTTTTGTCCAAAAGGGGATGTTGGTCCCCCTACCGTAGGTATAGTTCCACCCGGAAGTTGTTTACCAACTGTAGGTTGTGTGGTAACTGTGTTTTGGCCGGGAAAAGGAAAAGGAAACATGCTACCTTGTCCACCAATAGGAACTTGCAAGTTTGGTGCCACAGTTGGAATAGTGTTACCAGCATTAGGATTGCCAGTAGGAAACTGAGGAAGTGTCGGGATGAAATCGGGAATAGGATGCCCAGGAAACTGAGGACCACCTGGAGAACCAATAGGGGTTTGTGGAGGTGTTGGATGAGTAACATTCAACATAGGATTCAATGCATGGTAACCAGGGGGTAAATTCGGATTAACCTCAGGAGGACGCTGGGTATTGATAGGGGCAAGAGTTGTTGCTGGAATCTCGGTTTGAATATTTGTAGTAATTGTGAGATGAGCCATCTCGAGAGGGAGAATAAAACGATAAGTGGTAGTCTCTGGTGTATTTTTTGGTTCTGGAGACACAGGAGGGTTGATTTCGTAAACAGGGGTTGATTCAGTACCAAACAATACTCGTTGGAAATCACCCGACCAAAAATGATTTTGGTCTACTACACCGTGAGAAGGCCCAGCGGTTGATTCAGAGGATGGAACAAAATTTTCTTCAGAAGGATTTAATCTTCCAGTAGGTCGTTCACCACGACGAATGCGATAGTCCTCTATAGTATTGGCAATTCGAAAATCCGCAAGAGGATCAGTCGGTTCTACTTGTGGAGGTGGTGTAAAAACTTTTGGGATGTCACTGATGTCCACGTGTGGTAAAGTAACAAGGGGAATGTCACCCGGACGAGGAGAGCCCTCAGGGGTACCCTCAGGTGTTGCTGTATGCAAAGGTTGTGAATTTTCCAGATGTTCCAGAGACAAACCTTGCATCCTACGTGAACGTCGCGGGGGAGAAATTGTAAACAAGTAACAAGCTCCTCAATGAAAATCCTATGGTCAACTACGAGAAATTAACAGCACACACTAGTAAACAAAATCTAGAAGCAATCACCAAGCAAAAAATACCTTCTAATATCAAAGCCACTAGTTGGTGATGAAATCCAACGTCGCAACAATGAGATGAGAAGGGGCGGGGCTAAGGTGGAAAAGTTACATTGATGACCTGCTTAACAGACTTACACCCTGGTGTAAGCTCCCACACATAATCGTGGGTATACCCTCCAAGGAGCCTGAGTGAGTTTGATCAACGTCAATTCCAGGTACCGTGAAGACTTTCCCCTCCACAGTCACCTTGGGTAAGTACCTAGAGAGATAGGCCACTAAGGTCACTACAAACAATAGTACTTCCTGGGGAAACAGTTGTCAGTCCGATCCACACGCAAGGGCAGGGTATCAAGCCCGAAACCAACTCAAAGGCTTCCACTCATAATTGTGGGTATACCTCGGAGTGATCCCCGTAATACGTGCAATCTCTACACTGATGTCAACAAAGCAGGTTAGTATCTCAGCCAACACCAATGCGACCTAATGCTTGACCCTTGTGTTAGAAGGGCTTCCCAGGACAATATGCGGATAATGGAATTTTACACTCCCTAACTCAAGATACTATTGTGTGTTTTTGAGCTTTTGGAGAGTGTGTCTCTCTTCCTACTCCAAAGCACTAGCCTAGCTAAATGTTGGTGTAAAAGAGCCCTAGAAAAGAGTTACTATATCAATTTTAATATTACGCAATGTTTTTAATGGCTGTTGTTTACTCAAAGGTAACGGAAATGAAACTCATGATGTGTGACTCTGACCCAATAATGCAAGGATATGATGAAATATAATTCTTTTCATTCGACGAATCCTAGTTATGGGAGAGAGAGAAATTTCCGAATCAACCTCAATACTACAATGCAAATGCAATGCTCAATTTCCTTTCAGATACCAATGCAAGCAATCATGAATCAATGAGCAATTTCTAAATGTCTTTTTCAAAACTTCAATACTCTAAAACTTTGATTTTCAATGTTTTCAACAAAGCAAAAAAAAAAAACTTGAAAGAAAACAAGTGGTTCACTTTCCAAGAAGAACTCTGGTGACAGAGAAAAGAAAATCAAATCATCAATACCAAACAATCAATGACAACCCAACCAAAACTTTCAATGAAAGTAAGAACAAAAAGCAAACCAAGGAGTTTCTCAATGCAAATGAAAATTGTCCTTTCGAACTAACAATCAAATGAGAAACACCAAACACTTAACTTCCAATCAATCACTGATTCTTAGCCAACACGACAGACTCAACTCCAGAAATCAGAGAGAATAAAAATGCCAATAAAAGCCAAGAGATGAAAGTCAAGTTACCAAAGCAAGAAAAACCTAGAAACCCTAGATCAGATCCAGCAAGCAAATTAAAGCAAAAGATATGTAAGCCAGTGATCCAATGTGTCAAAAAGATGTCAATCAACCTTACTGAGCAATTGAAAAAGTTAGAACTTGAATTCAAAAATTTCAAAAAATATGTTCGCAGGCCAGTGTGTAACACAGTGCGAGAATATATTGTTCTCGCAGGCCACTGTGATGCAGAATGCGAACAGTTCGCACTGGAATATATATGCAGAATGCGAACCTCAGTATTTCTTGCAGGCTGTCAATGGACATAGTGCGAGAATCCCTAAAAGTAATGAAAATTTTGAAAAATCAAGCAAAATTCAAACTGGCTTATAGACCCAGAAGGTCTCTCAGGGTATCCTGAGGACTCAGACATTGACAAATCAGAAGAAAAAGGAAAATAGAGCAAATGGCCACAGAAAATTCAAAACCATAAAGACAAAAGGGATAGGTTCCCCAGTGGAGTCGCCAATTTTGTTTCAAGATAAATTCGTGAGTGCGGACACAGACCAATCTCCCTAGATCCACCTGGATCTAGAACAAAACAGGACAGAATAATACACTTTCCCTAGAACTAGCCTATTGAATGAACTAAGAGATAAGGAATAGGGACATACCTTATGAACGCTTTCCTTATGTCTCTGTTGTTCCAAGATTCACTCCAATGCTCTTGCACCATTCAGATCACAACAGTAAAAACCAATCGGAGTAAAGGCAGATTAATATATTCAATGGCTAGTCTATACATATGATCAAGGAATTATGTAATAAAGTGACATCATCTTTATGGGAAAGGGACATATTACTGTATTGAATTAATTGAAAGTGAAACTTACAACCTGAGCCTTGATGTCGTAGGTCTCCTTTCGATGGCTCCTAGCTCTGACACACACACTTGCTCATGCATGAAGAAACTCAACCACATATGATGACCTTGCTGTTGTCTCTTGCTACTGTAGCATCAGTCCTCCATACAGTCTTGCACTAATTCTTCAATCAATATCTTGCTAATTTGCTTCTAACCTTTTCCATGAGCAATCTCCTCAATATATAGGAGAAGATAGATTAGTTACTAGGATAGGGAATGATCCCAAAATATCTGGAATGCTAGTACTTGAACAACCACTCGAATGCCAACTCACCCTTCTAAAAGGTTCGAGATTTTTATCTTTTTCTTCTTTAAAACCATGTTCGCACCCTAGCCATGAGTACAGTGCGAGAAGTTCACACTCCAGCTTGAGACARCCTGCGAGAATCAGRCATTCTYGYAGGAGAACATATATGTAGCCTGCGAACATTCTTGAAAACATGAGACATCATCTTTATGGGAAAGGGACATATTACTGTATTGAATTGATTAAAATTGAAACTTACAACCTGAGCCTTGATGTCGTAGGTCTCCTTTCGATGACTCCTAGATCTGACACACACACTTGCTCATGCATGAAGAAACTCAACCACATATGATGACCTTGTTGTTGTCTCTTGCTGCTGTAGCATCAGTCCTCCATACAGTCTTGCACTAATTCTCCAATCAATCTCTTGCTAATTTGCTTCTAACCTTTTCCATGATCAATCTCCTCAATATATAGGAGAAGATAGATTAGTTACTAAGATAGGGAATGATCCCAAGATATCTGGAATGCTAGTACTTGAACAACCACTCGAATGCCAACTCACCCTTCTAGAAGGTTCGAGATTTTTATCTTTTTCCTCTTTAAAACCATGTTCGCACCCTAGCCATGAGTACAGTGTGAGAAGTTCGCACTCCAGCTTGAGACAGCCTGCGAGAATCAGGCATTCTCGCAGGAGAACATATATTTAGCCTGCGAACATTCTTGAAAACATGATTTCTGGAGCTAGACAAGTGTAACTTTTCTCAGGAAATTGTTCTTAGGGAAGAGTTTGATTTTCCATCATCATGACATTATCATGACATCATCCCGATGACCAAAAATGTGGATAACATCTAGTCAGCCTCACAGGGATCGAGGAGCCCGTGGGAGGGAAGAAGAACTAAGATTGTAACCATGTGTGACATGGAGATTTCTAAACTATAATAAAATCCTGAGAGCCAGATCTTTGTGGATGTAGCCCAGGAGGGGGTGAACCACGGTAACACTGTGTTATGCGACTGAATGAATGTGTCTCTGTGTCTGATTAGTTGATGAATATTGGATGGATGAGTAGTTAAGTAGACCTGGTATTTTACATGCAAGCATAGAATTAATATTATAACTAGATGTTAAATGGACTAAATAAAGGTTATGGTATATAAAAATAGATCTCGCTCAATCCCAAGTTGCAAACACCCGAGTATTACAGACACCCATATATCTATCTCAGGTGAGACTGCGTAGTGCACTCCGTGCACTGCGTTGCCTTCTGGGTTACTAGAGGGGCCGATAGACTTTAAGGGATTTTGTTGGGAAGCTGCTTAGTTCTGAACCGGGGTCAATATGTAATGGTCAATGAGAAACATAATCCCTCCAGACCAATAAGAGTAGACAGATAAAGGGAACAAACCAAGAAATGGTTATGTTGTCGGCTGATTGGAAGGAAATGGGATTGAGCATATGAGACATGTTGAAGAAGAGTCGAAAGAATACAGGATCAGACGACAAGAAGGCAAAAGAATGAAAACCTAAAAGGGGATGCTGAGACCATGGAATCCTACGAAGGCAGAGATAAAAAGATGGTTGAATACAAAGGAGCTAGAGTTTTTGCAGAAAGATAACAAAAACTCGAATCTAACACCGCACAAATATCTGGGCAAGTACGTATTCACTGACTTGCATGAAGTATTGTTTTGTGAGTTCCCACACATATTGTAGGAGTGGATCAAAAGATTGAAAGACAACCATCCTATGAATCGGATTAGACATCTAGAATGGAATCTTGAAGAGATCGCGCAACTACAATGAGTTGATAATAAGCTTACGTGCGTAGTAGATTTCTGGCTAGAAAACATTGTTGTCGGATTTATCACAGAGTTTGCAGTAGATACAACAAAGTTGTACAACGCGACTGAACAAGAATTATTGAAAGGACCTCGAGGCAGGTACATCAGATCATTATATACTTCCATTAAGATATTTCTATATAACAAATGTGTAATGACAATGGAGTCAGGCAGCTAAACTTCCATGCGTGCATTGGGGAAGGGGGGAATCACTGACAGGAAAAGGGAAAATGGAAGGAAAAGGGGATAAAGGAAAGAAGGAGGAGGCCTTGGACCCAATTATGATGGACGATGACCAGATCAAGTGGATCATGGAAATAGCTGGAGATACGCACAATGGATTACCCTACCAATACAAGGTGAACACCAAGAAGAGAGCCATAGCTGCGAGGGAAGGCTTGAAAAGTGATGAAGAGGAGGTAGAGGATCTCCGGCCTGTGGAGAATATTGAAGAAATCATGCACGTGACATATGCGAGGAAGACGAGAGGTCCAAGAGAGAAAGTAGAAGGCAACACTCCTATCCATATCAGTGTCAGTGTGGAACCCATAAACCCATGTGCGATTAATACACCAAGAAAAACACCACCATTTAGACAACCAAATTTCAAGAGAGGGAAGATAGCAGGAAGTACATCTACACAAGGAACAACAACTGGGGGAGCTAGTTTAGGAAGCAGTAGTCAAGTATCTACACCAGGTGGAGGTAGTAGTTCAACATTCAAGATGGCAGGACATGACCCAACCATCAGGTTACCAAAATTCAAAGGAGAAGCATCGGAGGACCTGGAGAAGCACATGTTTATCTGTGAAAATATTTGGGAAGCCAAACAAATCATAGACGAGGACACTAAACTTGCACAGTTAGCTATCACATTAATAGATAGCACATTGGATTGGTATATGAGTTTAGTTGCAAACCCGCCAGGGACAACCATAACGATTGGAGATATAAAGAAGCTGTTGATAAATGAGTTCCAGAAGCCGAGTTCATAGGACCAATACATGAATGAGATGATAGAGATCAGACATAAACTGGGAGAATCTATATGGGATATTGACCAGACATTCTAGCGACTAGAGGGAAAGCTAAAATACGCCATGACAAATATGCAACATAGGCACCTCTTCGTCAATTAACTGTTACCACACTTGAAATATCCACTGTGACAATAGAAGTTTTAGATGCAGGTAGAGGCTCTGTAGGAAGCCCTATAATTGGAGGAGAACCAATATCAGAAGACATATCTATCCATCGAGGAGCTAAAGGAGGATTTGAAGAATTTAACATTCCTGCTAAACCAAAACAAGAACAAGGAAAAAAGAGAAGTCGTTTGGTGTACCACATGTAGGACAGAAGGACACCATAATAATGAAGGTCGAACATTCGCGCAGTACATGGAAATAGGAATTCCAAACCCGTTACAAATAAGAGGACTATGGTGTGAGATCTATAATAAACAGGGTCACGAACCATATCACTGCCCAATGATGCAGAAGTACCAGACAATGTCGAAGAGATCGTATTGCAACTTTTGCAAGTCAGTAGGTCATGATGGAAAAGATTGAAGAACCATAGAGTTGATGAGGGAAAGAAAATTAGATGCATATCGGGTACAGACATAAATGATTACTTTGCAAGATGCACCCCAGTTTAACCAAGTATCAACCCCATGCAACACTACGCAGCTGCAGTGTAATACCGCGCAACCACACTATAATACCACATAGTATAACCAGGAGCCTCAGTATAACGTGCCGCGAGGGGATTGAGCTGGCTACAGAGGTAGAGGAAGAGCAATATGAGGCTTTGGAAGGGGTAGAGGACCAGTGGTATGTCACAATTTTCAACAACCAGGACACTATGCAAGATAATTTCCACTTCCACCAACGACCTGTATGTATTGTCCCACATCGAATCATGACACGAAAGAATGTCCTATGGTATTAGGGAAGATCTAGGAAAAGAGGAATCAGAACAATCAGAACATTCAGTGGATTTCAACAGAAGTAAGGGATGAAGGAAGAAACATCAACATAGTTACACATGGAGGAGATAAAACAGGAAACGATGCAGTACGACAAGAGCCAACACAACACCAAAGGGTGAAGAATAACGCTGAACCAAGGAAGCAGTTTGACATGCATAATGATAAGGAGATATTCAAGCAAGCTAGACAAGAATTCCTGAGGCCAAACATTGCATCGAGATCAACCACGCAACATAGTAAGGAAGTTACAGAGTACAAGATGCCTCCATCATTGGATCACACCAAAGAAACACAACCCCTAGGACAAGTAAGTACGATTAAGGTTTTTTTACAATCATGTGTAAAACTACTCAATGATCCATCCACTATTAAAGTATTACAAAACATGCTAGAAAGATGTAGCGTAGAAGCAGAAGGAAAGTTAAAAAAAAAAAACAGTTAATCACCTACATACAAGGCAGAGAACAAGTAGAGAGTTCAGGATGATCGCCAAAAATGGGAGATATTATACTAGATTTAGGATCTGAATTCAATGTATTACCCAAGAAGACATGGCAATGCATGGGAGAGCCCACATTAGGATATTCATCGGTTCAAATGAAACTAGCAAATCAACACAAAGTTCTACCAATTGGAAGACTAAAAGGAGTGACAGTAGACCTGGATGGAGTGCAGACTAAAGCTGACTTCGAAGTAATTGAGATAGTGGACGACACAACACCTTATCCAACATTGCTTGGCTTGGATTGGGAGTTTGATAACTAGGCCATAATCAACTTAAAGACGTGGAAAATGATCTTCGAGTCAGGAGAATACAGAGTCATTGCACCATTGGACCCATCGGAAGGGGAAAGGTTCGTAGAGCCTACTTGCTTAGACCTGGAGGAAATTAACGAGTTGTACAGAATAACTACGTGAGATGAGGATTACGTAAACCCAACTGCAGATGGGGTAATCAATTGGTGTAGCATCACCTCATGTGCGTTAGAATCAGATACATGCTTACAAAATTGGCAGTAGAGGTTACACAAAGTTTCCACAAGAAGATGCGCAAGAATAGGCCGCACAGTAAGATGGGTAAGTACGGAGATAAGGGAACCACCCAGTTTCCATGGGGTGAATGACCTAGAAAAATTCTTAACATAGTACAAATATGAAGAGTTAAAAAATCATAGGCTATTTGATCCAGGTGGATATCAGTGGCCACCCACCTATTCCACAGGCTCGAAAAACAATTTTCCATCTTGGCAGGGTTTTGGGTTCCAAACTTCCAGGGCCGTTTTGAGGCCCTAAACGATGTTTTTTGGGGATTCGAGGTTCAAGAAACAATCGATAGCACCGGCCTGGACCATTCGAAAATAGTTCTTCTTGGTTAAACCTTTCCAACGGTGTATCAAGCACCCCAAACGAAGATCGTATGCAAAAGTTACGCCCCTGGGAAGTTGAGGTATCAACTACCCCCACCGGGGCCCACAAACCTTTTGGCTTTTCATATTCTAGGGTTAGGGTTTTGGATTTTAGTTATGTTAAAAAGGCCTTTGGAGCCTCATTGTAACAATCATATTCTTGCGAATGAGTGCAACCATCACATCTCTTCTCATAGATAAGCCGCCACCATTCCAACAAGCTTGTTTTCTGCTGCATTTTACAGTTTCAACTTATTTCCTTATTGAATAGAAAACCTGTTTTATTGTATCTCTGTTATTTTGTGTTAAACATATTTTAATAATCTGTATTCATTTCATTCTTCTCATAAAATCCAGATTTGTGTGGCCACACACCTATTCCACGGGCTCGAAAAATAGTTTTCCATCTTGGCGGTTTTTCGACAGTTTTTCGAGTTTCAAACTTCCAGGGGCGTTTTGAGGGCCTAAACGACGTTTTTTGGGAATTTTCTGTGCAGGCGACTACTAAAAATACTAGCTTGGACCAGTCGAAAATCGTTCTTTTCGGTTATACATTTCCAACGGTGTATCGAGCACCCCAAACAAAGATCGTATGCAAAAGTTACGCCCCTGGGAAGTTGACGTATCAACTACCCCCATCGGGGCCTGCAAACCTTTTGGATTTTCATCTTCTGGGGTTAGGGTTTTGGATTTTACTTATGTTAAAAAGGCCTTTATAGCCTCATTTTAAAAATCATCTTCTTGTGAATGTGAGTAGCCGTCACATCTCATCTCAAAGATAGGCTGCCACCATTCCAACGAGTCTTTCACTCTGTATTTTTACAGTCTTTGTACATTTTCGCTCATTAATAGAAATTGTATTACAGTATCTCTCTTTTTATGGTTGCATATCTGATACATTTATGTTACATTGTTGGATATCCAAGATATCTCTGTACATTTCTTTATTATATATCTGCTCTCATTTCGTGCCAAAAATAATCTGGATCACTATTAGCCTTAGATATAGCACTCAAGGCGATACCTACGAGATGGTGGGGTGCACACAAAGAAACAGTCAAGGAATGGTACCAATGTAAGCGGTTACTACACATTAGGTTTGGCGTAGCACAAGGAAGCAACATGCTGCAAAAATATGATGGACAGGGGGCACTAGAAGAACACTTGGAGAGGTGCAGAACGCTATGGAAGATGACATCACCGGAGGAATGGCCTCACCATTTCGTCCACACATTAGAAGGCATCCCAACGAATTGGTATACATACCAAGAACTGCGCAGAGGAACTACGAGATGGACAATATTACAACAAAACTTTATAGTCACTTTCTCATTTGAGCATGAGAACCCCAACATAGATGCAACACTTAAACAAATAAGAGGGGTGATATTTATTAAGGAACCATAAGTTGAACTCATAACAAACAAACAACAAAAAAATAGATAGACAGTGAAAGAACTATTGTCATGCTACCATGTGCAGGAAGAAGCACCAGACGAATATGACCCGTGTGATATTCAGATTGAGGAAGTTGAAGGTGAGAGAGAAGTGAAAGGTGCACCTCTGGAATCAAAAGTGATTGCTGCACTAATCAAGGTGAAGAAAGTCAATATCGGGACAGTTGAGAATCCCAAAATGACTAGCATTGGAAACAATTGGGATGAGAAAATAGTGGAAGTATAACATAGTTACTGCACGAATACAACAACATGTTCCCAACAATGTTCACATAAATGAAAGGCATATAGGGAGAGCTAGGTGAAATGAAAATACCGCTCAGAGCTGAGGCAAGACCAATCAGAAAATGACCATACAGACTAAACCCAATATATAAGGAAAAATTCAAAGCTGAGATCGATAGGATGTTGGAGGCTGGAATCATAGAACCTGTAGAAGAATTTGAATGGATAATCCCGATGGTAGTTTAGGAGAAGAAACAAGGGGGGATAATAATATGTGTCGACTTGAGAAATTTGAACAAAGCGTGCTTACATGACCCGTTCCCTACCCCATTCACAGATGAAGTCTTCGAGAATCTAGGAGGACATGAAGCTTATTCATTCACCGATGAATTCTCAGGATACCATCAGAGAAAGATAGCACCAGAAGACAGATACAAGACCATTTTTTCCATAGAATGGGGATCCTACCAGTATACAGTCATGCCATTTGGACTGAAGAATGCACCAACAATATTTTCCAGAATAGTCATAGCTGCATTTAAAGAATTTATCCACCAGTTTCTAGAAGTATACCTAGACGATTGGACAGTCTATAGTCTGTTGAAGGACCATGTAGAAGTCTTACGACTGATGTTAGAAATATGCAGGCAGTGCCATATATCGTTAAATATCAAGAATTTCATCTTCAGAACACCTTTTGGGATACTATTGGACCATATAGTATGCCAGAAAGGCTTGCTAGTAGATCCTGCCAAGATTGCAGTAATTGTTAACCTGCTGCCACCAAAAACAATCTGTCAATTGAGAGAGACATTGGGACACATGGGATACTATAGGAAATTTATAAATGGGTACGCGCAGATCACTGTGCCAATGGATAAATTGTTAAGGAAAGACACAAAGTTCCAATGGAATGAGGACTGTCAACACGGTCCGGATACTCTGAAAGAGAAGATGGTAACCACACCAATAATAGTATTCCCGGATTGGGAAAAGACATTCCACGTACATGTAGATGAATCAGCCATAGCACTTGGAGCTATTCTCGCGTAGTCAGGAGGAGGAGAATTGAACCATCCTATAGCATTTGCTAGTAGAAAACTATCAGAATCAGAGTAGAACTACAACACTATAGAGAGGGAAGGCCTAGCTATGGTCTACACACTCTCCAGAAATTCAGGCATTATTTATTGGGAAAAGACTTCAATATGTTCACAGACCATTCAACGCTCAAATACCTCGTTAACAAGCCAGTGTTGGGGGGGAGGATTTGTATATGGTTATTGTTGTTTCAAGAATTTGACTTTGAAGTGATAGTCAAACTAGGAAAGTTGAACGCAGGACTTGATCATCTGTCGCAGATTACTAATGGAGAAGAACCCATGAATCTCGAGGACAATTTTTGCGACACACTGTTATTTTCAGTCCAGATAGTCGATGAATACTTTGCAGACATCATCCAGTACTTGAGTACAAGGACTACGCCATAGGAATACAACATCGCGCAGAAGAAAAATCCAGTAGTCAAGGATGAAAATTACCAAATAATTGTAGGACACTTATACAAAATGGGTGCAGATAGCATCTTGAGAAGATGCATGCTAGAACATGAAAGATCAAGGATCTTAATAGAAGCCCACGAGGGAATAGAAGGAGGACGTTATGTAGGAAAATCCACTACACAAAAGGTATTGCACGCATGATTATGGTGGCCAACTATTCACAGAGACTCAAAGGACTACTACCATAAATGTGATGTATGCCATAGGGTTGGTAAACCAAATAGAAGGGACGAGATGGCCCTGTGACCACAAGTAACTTT
The DNA here is from genome assembly GCA_009831015.1 of Picea engelmannii. Classification (NCBI taxonomy): domain Eukaryota; kingdom Viridiplantae; phylum Streptophyta; class Pinopsida; order Pinales; family Pinaceae; genus Picea; species Picea engelmannii. Next base: position 866,287 of record ML785221.1, on the reverse strand, counting down.
GCAGGTATTTGAAAAATGGGAAATAGATCTTGTGGGACCAATTAACCCACCAAAAAAAAGGTCAGAAGCGAGGTACATTATCACTGCGATGGAATACCTGACAAGATGGTAAGAAGCAACAACAGTAAAAGATTGTAGCACGAAGACAACATCATACTTTCTGTTTGAGCAAGTGATCACTAGATTTGGTTGTCCTAGGATTTTGATGAGTGAGCAAGGCACTCACTTCATTAACAATAATATTAAGGCTATGATTGAGGAATTTGAAGTTCATCATCAAAAGAGTACACCATATCATCCTCAAGCAAATGGAACAGTGGAAGCCTTTAACAAAATCCTTGAAAATGCATTGATTAAGATCTGCAACATTAATAGGGATGATTGGGACCTAAAGATACCAACAATATTATGGGCATACAGGACCACATGCAAGAAATTGACAAGATAAACACCATTGAGATTAGTGTATGAACAAGAAGCTGTGGTGCCATTAGAATTTTTGGTACCTAGTCTGCACATTGCAATAATTACAAACATGATAGAATGAGGCGCAATGCATGAAAGTTTAAATCAACTAATGATCATGGAGGAAGACAAGATTCTAGCAGGGTTTCACCAGGAAGTCCAGAAAGCAAGAGAAAAATCCTGGCATGAAAAACATATCAAGAGGAAGGGTTTTAAGGAAGGAGACTTAGTCTTGTTGTATGATAGTAAATCCCTTCAACACCTAGGAAAACTGAGGATGCATTGGTTAGGACCGTACAAAGTGACGACTATCACAGACGGGGGAGCTTTACAATTGAAGGATTTAGGAGGAACATAACTCAAAGGGATGATTAATGGGAGCCTACTGAAGATGTACAGGGACAGTCGACCTGCCGACAATTAAAAAAAAAAAAAAACAGAAGAGATAACACGTCGAACATCAAAAAAATAACAACAGATGCATCATGCGTCGAAAAGAGAGTGAGCATGCACACTCAAAAATTCTATCACGACAGAAAAAAAGTCTAATGGTCACTACAAGCGGGAAACAATGGGAAATCATAAAATAATGGGAAATAATGATACGACAAATAACTGCCAACGAAAAATGACTATCAAAATTAAATGACAAAAATAACTGATGGGACGCTGCATTCATCGCGCCAATTGGTGACAACAAGGGAATTTAATATAAAGTATGCGGGAAGTGCTGGTTCAATTAAAACACAAATGGGGTAACATCTCCAAGAAGCTTCAAAAAATTCCTATATAAGCTAGTACACGGGACTGTGAAGGTTATTGTGCAATTGAGAAAATCATAAGCCATAGAATATATAGAGTTGAGAGCGAAGGTTGTAGAGGTTGTAGAGGCCACTACGTTCGACAGAAAACAACCTGAACACCATGACACAAACCAAACAAGGAGAACCAAACTAGACCGGTAGACGACCCCGAAGCAATGCCAGATCCTCACCGCAAGCACATGGAAGTGAACACCAACCACTTCAGCCTCCAAAAGTCATCAATGTGGACGAAATATCATCTCTCGATATGACACTAGGACACCCCACACCTATTGTGGAGGAAACCCAATAGATAGAACCAGTGGGCATGGACATGGATGTACCATAAGGGGGACAAGGACAATAGGATGAGGACACAAACAATCATTCTCACTCCAGAAACCCTGAAGAACACCTGAGAGTTAATGGGACAGTCCCAAATCAGGAGGAAACAACCATGCCAGAAGGGTCACACACAACCACGCTGGAAAAACCACATGAGGGCACGGCGGAAGATGTCACCGACTGACCGGATGAGTATGCAAAAGAGTGAACAATGGAGGTTGGAACCTCGAGTCAGCCACCACAGTGGAAGGGAAAACATGTGGTACCAAGGTCACCGCGCAGGCAAGCCATAACAACCATTTTATTGCCACACATTCTGGAAGGGGTACGTATAGAAGGAAATATATTAGGCCACATGGAGAAATCGAGGTACTCACACCATGACGTGACAGACACAGACAAGTTCCCAGAGTTTTCCAAGAAAGCTTACCTACAGATTGTGGGTATATGACCCTTTGGTGAACCAATTAACCAACCAGTCCAGTGGGTAGCCGGACTGGCCAAAAACGAGATTCTAGGCCTGTTGGACATCCCGCACTTTGGGAGGGGCCAATATGCAAACAACTTCTTTAAGCAACTGATGGTAGTCACCCATGGCTGGAACAACTCATCTCAATAGACATAGAGCTTATTTCATACATCACAGGGATGCCATCACAAGGGGAGGACCTTGTGCAATTCCTTGAGGACAAAACAAAGGAGAAGGCACTGGCCAAGGAAATGAAGAAGAAATATGGTACCAAAAGGGGGTCATGAAGAATCATAATTAAGCGTATTAGTGACGCCGCAACAAGAATGGACACAAAAATTATGGCATGCAAATTACTTAGGAAATGTCGCAAGGAGGAAGTATCGGTCGAGGTTGTTGAAGCTGCAGCATAGTGTGCGGAGGGCACCAAACTCAGCTGGGCCCCTTATTTGCTAAATCTGTTCCTGGATGATTGCAAGGATGCATAGGATATGGGGACATAATTTCACTATTCATGGCTACTCATCCTGATAGCCTTGATCGGATGGAAGGAGCCGAAGTATTCATTTTTTTCCAGTAGACCCAATCCTTGCCACGCAACATGATACCTATCGCTGGGGTTTGAATCAGACTCCAAGAACAGAATGGCGAATGCAGCCATATTTGAAGGATATCACAACAACCTATAGGAGAGCATCGCCAACACTTGGAGGGTGACACCGGAAGCAATCACATAGTTTCAGGGCATAGCCAACTTCAAAGCAACTAGACATGCAATGTGGATATAGGCACAGAAGGATCTCGACAATCAATGGCTACAATTGTGCTACTGAATCAAGGAGGTGGACATAGAGATGGCCATCAAGGATTGGGATGATGATTAGAGGATTCCAGTCCTCAATCGAGAAATGCCCACAGAAATGGAGGAGGAGGTAGGACATGGACAAACACCTGTCGAAGAAGTAATAATGCCCAAGAATCCAAGGATAGGTCAGAACAAGGAGTAATGGAATAAAGGGGGGGCATCCAAGAAAGGAACCCAAGTAGGGAAGAACAATACACAGGTGCCACAGGTACAGGAGAAACAAACTCAGACAACAGAGGGAAACACATCAAGTGCTACTCAATAGGAGCAAGGCCAAACCAAGAGGCCAGTCATACAAATGGGGGGTGTGCACAAGAAATCTAAGGTGCACAGAATGCCACCAGAATACATGATCATGGAGGACGATGCGGACCTTGTGGCCCAAATGGTACAGGATCGCATAGTGGAGGATTTTGACAATGCTCAACGACAAAGGGACATGATTGAAGAGGAGTTGACATACATGCGACAACTCCTCCAACATCTTAGAGAAGCAAAGACGACTGACAACAAGATAGGAATAATCCCATCAACATCACAGATAGGATGCAAAGCTGGCTCAAGCAAGAAGGATAGGATCCAGAAGACAACACATATGAGCTCGACATTTCACGTCACACCCAACATGCTACACATGGATGAAATCATGGGACAGACACCCTTGAATGATTTGGCCCAAATACAGTTGGTGATGATGCAGCTACCAACCAAGGCCTTTTATAAACTGCAAGTCAGCATTGCATAGGAGGTACAGTCACGCGCACTCACAGACACAACAGAATTGCAGCAGATAAAGGACAATCAGGATGCATTGGAATTGGTACTCGAACAGGCTAAGCTTGAGACCAAAGATGAAAAAGACCGCGCAGATAGGCTGGAGAAGGAATTGTCCATAGCCTATGATAAAATCCTAAAGAGTGCGCAAACGACATAGCTCAGGGTGACACAAAAGATTGATCAGATTGTGTATACAATCGATCAATATAGATAGGAGATCGAGCACCTCAGGGAGCAACTCATACCTACCACTCCACCAAAGGTGAAGGAGCATAGGAAGCAGGAGGAAACAACATAGATAAAGGAGATAGAGAGACAAGTTCACGCGTCGGCCGACTTGTTTGAGAAGGAAACACAACTTTGGATGAATATGGAAGAGGATCAGCAAGTCCAGCAGTGGGATCAGGAAGAAGAAAAGGTAAGCGCAACTATCCAGGACCTCAAGTAGAGGTAGGAGACAATGTTGATCACATAGCGCATCAAAGGAGTGTAGGATATGAAGAAACTGCAGGCAGAACTCATAGCTTGCCAAACACAGAAAAAGGAGCGCCAGGATCAAATGGAACCTCTCTAGGAGTGGGAAGAATAGGTCATTGCACAGGCGAAAGAAGCAAATAAGAACATGGAATAAACTTAGGTAGAGTGTGCAGGGATGGTCATCGACGAGATTGCAGTGTAGGTATTGGACACACTCAAGGAAAAAACCACGCAGGCCCAAATGCAAGCAATGAAGCTCACGAAGAATTTCCAGGTGATCGCAACAGAGATCGACAGAGTGCACCAGGTTAAGGTGGCTCAGGATGAGCCACATGTCAGTGTTGGGGGCCTGTTGGATGCATGCCAAATCAGAAAGAAAGGCTATTTTTGGGAGAGAAACATGCAAGAGAAAAAAGATAGCTTAAACGAAAAGCAACACGCACACATGCATGGAAGACCTAACGATGCTACGGTTAGGGTTTTTGTAAGACATTATAATGGCTGGTGAGCTGAAGGTATAAAAAAGTGGTACTTGAGATATATAAAAGGGATATACAGAAGGGGAGATAGAAAAGGAGAGATACGTAGGGATATACAAACACAGATAGAGACAATGGAGGACACCATGATGAAGAGAACTGTAAGGACTATATGAGTCATTAAGCTGGTGAGCTAGAGAAGGCATGGGAAACTCGATCCTGAGGGTTAGATCGCAGGCTGAGGAGCCTGGTGCGATCTAGTCAGCCTCACAAGGATCAAGGAGCCTATGGGAGAGAAGAAGAACTAAGATTGTAACTATGCACGGCGTGGAGGTTTCTAAACTATAATAAAATCCTGAGAGCCAGCTCTTTGTGGACGTAGCCCAGGAGTAGGTGACGACGGTAACATTGTGTTATGTGACTGAATGAATGTATCTTTGTTTCTTATTAGTTGATGAATGTTGAATGAATGAGTATTTAAGTAGACTTGGTATTTTACATGCATGCATATAATGAATATTATAACTAGATAAATGGACTGAATAAAGGTTACAACATACAAACACAGATCTCGCTCAATCCCAGGTTGAAAACACTTGAGTATTGCAGCCACCCATAGAGCTATCTCGGGTGAGACTACGTAGTGCACTCCATGTATTGCGTTTCCTTCTGGGTTACCAGAGGGGCCAATAGTCTTAAAGGGATTTTGTTGGGAAGCTACTTAGTTCTGAACTAGGGTCAATATGTAATGGTCAATGAGAAATAGAATCCCTCCAGAACAATAAGAGTAGATAGATAAAGGGAACAAACCAATAGTCATTCAACGCATAAATATGCGGTCGAGGAAGCATACATGAAAGAAATACAAGTGGTACGTAAGTGCACATTTTTGGCCACCCTTGTAACCCATGTTGGTACCCCTTCGAGTGATAGTGCATAAAAAAACCCTTGTATATGGATCAACTTAGATATCCTGAAGCCCTCCGTAGATAAACCAATTGACCGCTTGAATGCTATGGTGCCATCGAGAAAAACACTTGGGAAGATACTCTCTTTTACCTAGGTAGTTGGGTAGTATGACAAAGGGCACGGTCTAGCCTCCTTAGTTGGTGCCCTGAGATATTGGACCAACTAGCACTGTTGGAACCTGCACGTATATCAGAGAGATATAGTGCAGGGAAAACCCTTGTCTCTAGAAACCCTAAATACCCTAACCCTTGGGATGGAAACAAGAACATAACAGACAAGATCTATTGTCGTGCAACTATACCTCCTGCATTCTGGTTGCGAAATTCCTACACATTTCTTCCTGTTAAGCATTTGGCCATTTTGTCGCTCTAGTATTATTCAGATCAGAGTATAACTCCGCAGGAGTAAAACACAAGTCTAGATCCTACTGGCACCATTATTTGAGACCTATCCCATTGGATTCCTCTCGTTTCCTTGATCACAGTCACACCTATCATTTCTCAACATTTTTTTTTCCAGTGGATCCAACCCCTTCCCGACACCCCTATTTGGCATCTATCCCATTGAATTCCTCTCTTTGCACCGATCATAGTGGTAGCATTCCCTAGTAACCCCTTTATATGTGGTCCCACTTCCCCCCTGTCCCATCCCCATGGCCCACACTTGCATCCAAGATTGGGAAGAACGTCTCATCGCCTTGGACAAATATCATGACCAAAGCCACATTGATATTTCTTCCATTACTTCCAGTATTGGTAACCTCAACTCCAATCTTTCTTTTCTCGAATCAATTCCCACATCCATCACTCAATTGACCACCATGTGTTAGAAATTCCAGAACACAGTGAACAATTTGACCGCCTTGTTTAATCCCACCTCAGATACTTTATCTTCTTCCACACCTTATAACCCTGAAGGTCCTAAATCCTCCCAGTCCACCTCTTTTCTTCCCCACCAATTTCAGTAGGACCTGCATCCCTGTTAAGCCCTAATATTGGCTCATTACCCCTTAATTGGGGTATATTATATTAGTAATGTTATTTTATTTATGTCGGCTTTAGGCCATTAGTTGTAATTATACCTCCTAGTCTCCTATATATACCAAGGAGACATTTTCATTT
>ML785221.1:805165-852206 GCA_009831015.1 Picea engelmannii | reverse complement strand
CCCCCAAACCCCTTACCACTTCCTCCTCCACTTACCGCCCTCACCTCCTGGTGACATGTGTCCTCCACCTGTCTTCTGCTTTCCTCCATGTCATGACCCTTTTCCCATCTTCCCCCTTTTAGTCCGACGCTTGTCCATCCTTCGCCAGGTCATCTCATCATAACTACGTGTTCTCCTCCCTAACCAATATCTTTCCACCGCCTATCTCCTCCGGCTTCCACGTCCTCTCCCTCCTGCGCCAACCTTTCCGAACCCCGTGCAACTCCACCTGAGTCCTATCCATATCCTCGTGACACTTCTCGTATGGTGCCATAGTCTTTGTCTCTCTGCCACCTGGTGCTTCCACCTCAGCACCCTTCATCTTACCTTCACATTGTTGGCGCCATCACCCTCCCCGTCAGATCCTTGTCCACGGTCGTAGGCCGCTACCTTACTATGCTACCTAATATTTAGTAGAGAGCAGAGTTTGTACATATATGCAACACAGTGGTGCTACGCATAGGTGCTACCAAATATTTCACAGAGGGAAAAAGATAGCACACATATGCAGCAAAATGGTGCTACCTACAGGCACTACCTTTTCTCCTAGTAGTGCGCTACCCAAGGAAGCTTCCAACAAACACCAGGGATCTAGGAGGACCAAACTAACATCTTTGGGATAGATTGATGATGGAGAAGGAAACTTGCATCATGAAGACAACCACATGCTTTTAGAGACACATGGAAAACAAAGAGATGCACAACAAAGAGAATCAAATCAGTTTGAAGTTCAGTTCGATTAGTCACCAACATTTTTCTATTTTATAGCATAGGTGGTTAGATAAGTTGTTAAATCAAATAAATGTTTGGAGTTTTTTAAGGGAAGGAGGCCAGCTCGTACCTCTAGTTGTTGCCTCCCTTTTTTTATAAATAGATAGATCAATTTCTTTAGTAGGTTCGAATGGTTGAGCAAGGCTCCCTTAGACTGTAATATTTTGATGAAGTGACTGTGATCTAGCTATGTACTGGACTTAAGAATTTTTTACTAATATAAATCAGCTTCTCTTTCATTCTATTTTCTTTCTGATGCTAAATTTTCATGCTTTGAATGATTCACATGAATAATTGTGGTGATGTTATGGTGGATGTTTGATCATTATATTATCATGATGTTTATTTAACTTCCTTAGTTTATGATATCAAGAAGATCTTGTGATTAGAAAATTTCTTCCTTAGACTTTTGTAGACCTGATGTTTGCAATAGTCCCTACACTCCTCTCACTTGAATCTTCCCTCTATTCATATTTACTCTCAAACTACTGATTGAATTTAGCCAAGACCTTGATTGTTGGTGCATTGCTAGCCCTGTTTCTGAGTTGGAACATTATCATTTCGAGTCTTTTCCATTTGACCCTTTAAAACACTCTTACATTCACATTTAACCTGATGGGTACTAGGCTTGCCTTCCATGCAATCTGAAGGTGAATTCTAGTGCTAACACACTCCACTCAAGATCCAGAAATTGACCTGGGCATAAATGGGTGAGCGCCAACTCAAGAAACTTTGTTATAATTGTGATGAAAAATATTTTCTTGTTCACAAGTTTAAGGAACAAAATATTTTTATGGTCATCTCTGAGGATGTTTGTGAAGAAGATGTCAAGGCTCCCCCTATGGCTGAGTCACCTGAACCCACTGACATGACTCCACCTTCCGAACCTCCAGAAGTTGAACCAATCATTTCCCTAAATGCTCTCACTGACTTTTCTACTCCCAAACCCTCAAGATAATTGGTTACATTAAGCATCAGAAGGTCATCATCTTCATTGATAATGGAAGTGCCCATAATTTTATTCATCACCACATTTCCCAAGAAACTAATTGTTGTATCCGAGCAGTTAATAACATTTAAATCATGATTTCCAATGGTGGGTCCATGAAATGTGGGGGGTGTTGTGAAAATGTGTGTCTCCAAATTGGTTAGTACCACATGAAATATCCTATGTTATCTATCAACATGGGTGGTTGTGACATTGTGTTGGGTGTCGAATGGCTAATGAATTTGGGCCCCATTCTCATGGATTTTAAGGAATTAACCATGCAATTCAACCAAGGGGGCCAACATCATAAGTTCCAAGGCATCACAACAGGTTCCCCTAAGATCAAAAGTTCCCATCGCATGGAAAAGCTCCTCAAAAAAGGTCATACCGACATTATTACACAACTCCATTCGATTCATGCCACTGGAACACCCTATGTGCCTCCTAACCTCCAATCCATCCTCACCAAACATCAAGCTATTTTTTCTACTCCCCAGGGAATTCCTCCTTCCTGTGGTGTTCATGATCATTCCATTCCCCTCGTCCCCGACATCCTTCCACCCAATGTTCATCCTTATTGTCATCCCTTTGCCCACAAAAATGAAATTGAGAAAATTGTTCAAGAATTGTTCGCCGTAGGCATTATCCATCATAGTACTAGCCCTTATTCTTATCCTATGGTCATGGTACTTAATAAATAAGGATCTTGGCACATGTGTCCTGACTTTTGCGCCCTCAAAAAACTCACCATCAAAGACAAATTTCCCATTCCTGTCATTGATGATCTCTTGGATGAATTAAGTGGTTCTCAGTTATTTACTAAACTTGATCTTCATTCTGGCTAACACCAGATATGTATGAAAGAGGCAGACATTCCTAAGACTGTATTTCAAACTCATGAGGGCCACTATGAGTTCTTGGTCATGTCTTTTCCTTGTGTAATGCTCGCTTCACTTTCCAAAGCCTCATGAATCATGTCTTTCATCATTTTCTCCGTACTTTTGTCTTAGTCTTCTTTGATGATATTCTCATCTATAGTAAAACCTGAAAAACCCATCTTTGTAGTATTCTAGATATAAAATAGTATGTAGAGAAAAAATATTTTAGCTAGAAATGACAGAGAAGCAATGTTATAATAAAAAAAATACCAGAATAATACCAGAATAACACTAGAATAACACCAAAAAGAGCACTTTGATTACTGATAGAAATGTTCACTTTCCTCTTCGAGGGGTCAACCTCTAGCAGAGAAGAGCTCTATTACAATAATATCCAAGACTAGATTTCTCATACCATATACTTATATTTATACTCTACCTATCCAAAGAACAATCTAGAGGAAGATCCTTCTAGAAGCGAAAGCTTCTATTAGGTCTTCTTACATTTGACTTATTCTTCCTTATTGCTATGCCTTATTAATATTGGCCTTTATTACATGGAATTATATTATTCTACCTACATGAGGGGTTAGGGAGGTTAGGTCCCTAACATGCCCTCCCCTTTGAAGAACAATCTTGTCCTCAAGGCTTCAGATGAGGGAATTGTTGTAGAATGGTGGTCAACTCCGAGGTGGCATATTCTGAAGGTGTATCTTTCCATTGGACTAACACTTCTTGGATGGTGTTCTAATGGAGATGACGCTCTCTCTGGGCCAAGACTGCTTTTGGATGCAACCATATGGAATATTCTTCATCCAACTTAGGGAGACTAGTTTTAGTTTGGCACTTTGTGTTATGGGAAAATCCCCCTGTGGATAGGTGAACTTCCTCTTGGATCGAGACCCCTATAACCAAGACATAAATGTGCTAACTTTGGTCACTGACATCCCTTTAAACCTAGATAAACTAATCTATAGATAAGAGGAAGAAGATGTAACCTTTTATGATGTTTGTCCTCGCCCAGTTCCAAGTTGAGCTTCGATCCACAATATTTTCAACAGGTCCTGCAATCCAATCAAAGACAAAGCATGCTTCCTATTCTACTACGATTAGTTTGAAACTAGATCTATCCATTAAAGACAAGTTCATGTAGGCATACACAATCTTGAAGGAAACAGGCCAAGCACATGTATTAATGAGAACTCAATAGAGATACTTACAGACCTTTGATGTAGATGCAACAACCTCACCAAGCTCTCCTTGTCCAACCCCTTGCTCGAATGATCCACAAACAAAATGACTATGCTTCAATGATTATCTCACTTATGAGATCATAAGTTTGATGCCTTCAATGTCCTCCTACAATACCACTTCTCATGAGATCATAAGTTTGGTATCTCTAAAAACTCCATCCTTTCTTTCACCATGAGAAGGCCTCTTTATATAAGCTTGGATAGACCCAACCACCTTAGATATTCTTGGGATAGGTTCAGAATCCTCCTCCATTAGTTGTGGATCGTCCCTAAGATCCATCCTTGACCTTAGATTCGAATCAAACCAACTCCAAAGATGAGGGGGATTTTTCCCTAATTTTCCTCAGCAACCCAAGATTTCCTCAAACAGCCCAATGCTCCCTCAAAATGGGGCACAAAATGTTGCAACGCTCCCCGGAAGGAGGGAAAGGAGCGTTGGCACTCCCTGACAGTGGGTAGGGGAGCGTTGCCCTTCAAAATTGATTTTTAAGTGTTTTTTTTCATGGTAAAAGCTTTGTACTCTTTGTCATGTGACTTCTCTTTCTTAAACCAGTCTTTGAGGGTGTCTTTGAAGTGTCCTTGTGATGTCGTTCGAGACACGACATAGGCAAGATGACTGTATGATGTCTGTGACACTTATGGATAAAATGCGACACTTGTGACACTTGTAATGACGACAATAGTTCATCATTGAAGTGAGTAATTTTGATGTGTAACAGATTGCCCCCCAAAGTGCGAAGTTAGAAGACGGAAACTGATGACTGAAGTACTTTGTATACTTTTTCAAGCAAGGGTATGGACTTAGATAACTTGGTAGAAGCTACATACAACCATCAGACAAATGTTATGATATGTTTCAAACCCAAGGCAGGCATACATATGCTTGGGTGATGAAGACTTGCAAGGTATGGCCGCCATAAAATAAACTGCGGATCCATAATTGTATTAACAAAAAGGTATAGCCACCCAAGATACAATGTGAATCTACACTTCCATGACATGAACTGATTGTAGCCACAAAAAATACATAGTGGATCTACGAGATGACAAGACATAGCTACAGACCAATACAAAGTGGATCTATGTGACAGTATATGTGTCAATATTCAAAATAAAATTTGGCGCAACCTGGGTAAAGTACATATCATAGTGATTACTCAACCCAGGGTCTTCTTAATGATCCCTATGTAGTACAAATCTAACCATGCGAATAGATGTCTTGATGTTGAACATGGCATAAACCACTTGATTACCGGTCGATGAGGTAAAGTGTTAACAAGTGCAAGGTAAATCACCATTGATGTCAATGATTCCCAAGGTACCCTATTACATTCCAACGAATGTGAATAAATGAGCTGAAGTTGAGCATCGATGGAATCATTTGATTAGAGGTCAATGATGTAAACCCACTGTCGGAAGCTAGGAGGCCTGCCATTGAGGCATGCAGGTCCCAAGGTACTAACTGGTTTCTAAGTCTAATTCCTAGATAATGCACTGAAGTCGACAGGAACAGACTCGTCACAGGAGGGCCTTGATGTATCCCCCATCAAAGACATGAAATTGAAACAAAGATGTAAATTGGTATATCAAATGAACATGGACTAACACGGGTATTGAAACAAGATATTTGTGATGGTTGATTCTTGAGGAAGATACTTCCCTTGAACATTGAGGCACAACAACAAAAACATGACATGGACCAAAACATGATGATACAATGGACACCATGACTTTCGTCGGGTAACCCAAAGGAGTAAAGAATCTCAGAGGATTCGTTCAGTGCAGAGGTTTAGTAGATTAAAATGTATGCAAAAACAAAGTGTCGTATTCAAGGGCGACTGTAATAGTGACTGGTGATCACTTGAAAATCTTTTCATGTTTAGAGAGTCTGAACAGAGCTTAAAGGAGACTCCAAGGGGTTCCTTTTTCATATAACCTTTACAAGTCCAAAAAAGAGTTAAAAGTTTACTAAGACCATGCTCGGTATTGGTTTCATTTTTACACAAGATTGAAACAAAATTAAACAATACTTGTAAATTCCCAACATAATTTCCAAAGGTTAGGGATACCCTTGGATGGTTGGTACTCTGCCCCCAGCTTGAAAAGCTAGCGGCTTAACTCCAGAATGATAATCAAAGGCTGGAGACATGCCCCCCAAGCTTCAATCCATTCACCGAATTTTAGGTTGTCACCAATTTCTGTACTAGATGGAGAAAAAGGATAAGGGTGAATGAAATGAAGGTTCAAATACGAGACCTAACGAAAGAATCGACTTGGTATGAGAGGTGACTGTTTCATTTTTTAACGAGCTTGAAACAGGAAAATAACTATGCTCAAGGCTCTGGGTTTAGTCCCCATATTTCTGTTTCATTTTTTAACGAGCTTGCTACAAAGAGGAAAACTATGCTCGGGACCTCTGTTTCATTTTTTAACGATCTTTCCACAGAGAAGTGAAAATATGCTCATAGCTTATGTTTCACTTTTTAACGAGCTTGCCACAAAAAAGAAAAACTATGCTCATGACCTATGTTTCATTTTTTAACGAGCTTGCCATAGAGAAGAGAAACTATACTCGTAACTTCACTTGATCATGGCTCCCAAGAGGACAAACACCATGTCAAGGGACAAAACTCGGTCATGGCTTCCAAGAGATCTTCATTGGGTGGAAGAAAAACACTCTGGAAGGAACACATGTCGAGGTCTGTGATAGGGGTAATCAGGCTCCAATATCCCTACCGAAGAGATCACCATGTCAACTACCGGATCCAAGTCATCGGAAGTTGAAGTCATGGGAGACAATGCCACATAATTGACCTGTGGCAGGGGTGATACTGATTGCATATAAGACTCATTTACGGAGGTCATTAGGTTGATGGTCAAGTCAGGGCCAACAAACAAAATTTGATGAAAATTCACCATTCTTCCATCATGAGGGAAAGATATCACATGAAAGCGAGTGGACACAATAGCTTTCACGACGTAGACATAATCTCGCCCAAGGAGTAAATCAAAATCCAAGGGGTCTTGGACTACCATAACATCAACAAAGACCGTTTTCCCTCCCAAAGTTACAAGAATATGAGGAAGGAATCCTAAAGGCTGACTGGTTCTTCTGTTAAAAGCAAACAGAGTATGGGTAACCGGCACAAGCTGAGGATAACCCAAAGCTTACCAAGCAATAGAGGAAAAAATGCTAACGGACGAACCTTCATCTATCAGTGCATGAGGAATGTCCTGACCACAAACCTGTACTGTAATATTGAAAGGAATGTGAGAGGGAAGACAAGGTCCAGTTAGCACACCCCAATCAAAAGGGATGGTCTCATTACTTGGAGGGGGTTTCACGGGAGAAGGAGGAATACCCCCCAATATGGTAGATTCCGTATCAATGAGAAAAACGTGGGCAAAATTGGGTTTACTCTCTAGCAAGAGAGTAGGATAAATTAATAATGACATCAAATCGACCACTTGGGTTTTATTATCCAAGGGGACAATGGGGTCGATAGGTGGAAACAGATCGACCGCTTGGGTTGCACTCTCTAATGGGAGAGTGAGATCGACCGAATATGGGATCGGATCAACCACTTTGTCAACTGGTTCAACTAAGGATGTGACCAGATTGATGACATGATCAACCAGACTGACCGATGAAGGGACCAGAGCAACCACTTGGGTTTCACTTTTCAGATGAAAAGTGGGGCTGATCAATGCAGGAACTGGATCAACTAATTTGGTTAGTGGTTCAATCGAGGATGAAACTAGATTGACCACTTAATCAACTGGACTGACCGGGGATGGAACCAGATTGACCATTCCATCAACTAATGATGGGTTGGGGGAAATCTTACGATAACCAGTTGGGAGTTGAAGATTTTCCAAAATATAAGAAGCCTCATCCATATGAGGACAAAGGTGAGAATAATGATCACCTTCGCATAAAATACAAGGAAATTTGATAGTTGTCTTCTTCTTACTAACCTTAGCATCACTAGTTGATGGGGCATCACCAAAATGTACATCAGGGGCTGATGACATGGAGGACCACATTTATAAGACCTTGGGAAGACCAGGGCAATCCCTTAGAAAGTGGTCACCCTTACAAAGACTGCAAGGGAATTTGGGTTTCAGATTCTTCGTTTTAATCTTGTCGACCTCATCAACAATCCCAGTACGATTAATAATAGCTGATTGCTTGGATCCAACATCTAATATGGTTGGAGGTTTGGTCCTTTTCTGGTTCTTCTTCTTCTTCTCTTTCCATTTATTCTTCTTCTTATCAACCTGGCTACTTGCTTTAGAGCTTTCACTAGGCGAAGAAGGAGAAAGGGAAGGAGACTTAATGGGTGAAGAAGGTGAAAAGTCGACATGAGGTTGATGTATGGGTGGAGTACTTACATCTGAAGCATTAGGTGTAGCTGAAGCATTGGGAAGATTCAAGATCACCGGAGTGGGGAACAACCAAACCGGTAATCCGATGGTGAGTCTCGGAAGACTCAGTGTGGCAATGTACAGAGGACCAATGTTTCCAAAAGAAGGAAAGGTGAAAGGTTCCCTGGGACAAAGGATTCATTCATTGGTACTCCTAGGAGTTGATTCCATTAACACTGACTCGACCTAAGGTCCACTAAGTAAAACAAAAGGACACGCTATGAATCTAAGAAGCAAACAATCAAACAAATCTTCCCACAATGAAACCACTAGTTGGTGATGAAATCCAACGTCGCGAGATCAATAAAGGAAGGGGCATAGATAGAGCGGGTGGATCAATTACGATGGTGAACTGCTTAATGAACTTAAGGCTTCATGCAAGCTTCCACACAGTAAATGTGGATTTACCCTCCAAGGAGCCTGAGTGAGTTTGATCAACGTCTGTTCCAGGTACAGTGAGACTTCCCTTCACCGTCACCTTGTGTAAGACCTTGAAGATTATGGCTACTAAGGTCACCAACTTGTAGTCAGCCTTTGGGCGGGTACAATCGACAGTCCAGTCCGAACATATGGGTAGGATAACAAGTCTGAAATCCTTCAAGAGAACTGAGGACAAGTGGACCGGTAGAAATCCAGAGGACACCGAATGGATTCAGAATTCATGAAGCACCGAGACCAAATGAAGACAGTTGAATCTCAAGAAGAACCATGAATATATGATCTGACTACTACGAATGGTTAAACCACTAAGGGATAATCTCTGTAACTCTCCCAAATGCAACCTCGTGCGTAACCCCTGTGTGAGAGGGGGATCCCAGTAAGCTGATACAAAAATTGGATTTTCTCTCCCTATCGCAAGATGCTATGTTTGTTTGACATCTTTGGAAAGTTATCCTTTCAACCTATTCCAAATCCCTACACCTTAAGCTAATGTAGGTTTGCTAACAAAAAATGTCTGATAAATTTTAGTTTAGCGCTTGATTTTAAGGCTGTTGTTTACTCAAGAGGAACATGGAGTGGAATAACTGATGTTTTGAGCGAATCTAAGCAATGCAAAGAAAATGAGAATGCAAATATTTCATTTCGATGAAAGCTATATTACAAGAAGGAGAAAACTTTTATCATTCCCAAATGCATAATGTCTCACAAATTTTATTAAGCAAAACATGCAATTCTGCTACTTCAAATGCAAGCTAGTTTCACTACCCAAAAGAAAGAATGCATCTATATTCTTTGTTTGATTCTAATGTATAAATAAATTAAATACAAATCCTTTGATTCTCTACTACTTTCAATCAGGAGAAAGAGTCATATGCAGATGCAAAAGACACGAAGCAAAAAGGCTATTAACAAAGCATGCACTCAAGGCAGTGAGGTATGAAAGAAAACAAATATAATTTTTTTCTGAAAACAACACAATCAAGGATTCTACAACCAATCAAGCACTCAAGGAACACAATAAAATGCAGAGAGGAAGCCAAGAAAAGACAGAGAGAAAGAGAAATCACTCAAATTGTCCCGACAAAACAAGCAACTAGAAAGGGAAATTTCACATTTCGGAAAAAGTTTCAATCTCCAATCAATAAAATAAGGGGTGATAAGCACCAAATATCAACCTAAATAACTTCACAAACCAATCACAAAGTCTGGGTAAATACTTCCACAAAACAAGATGAGAAAATCTGAGCAGAAAAGGGCAAAAATCCTCCAAAAAGGAGACCAACGCTCCCTGTCTCAAGGGTAAAGAATGATTAAACACTCCCTAAATCACTGTAGGGGAGTTCTATCTCTCTGATATGGCCTACAGGGGGGCGTTGATCCACCCATAAATTCAAAAAATAGTAAAACAAAATGAAGAAAAACTCACCCAGAATGCATAAAAATTGTTGAAATTTCTCTTGAAGGTAGGAGAAGGCTAATGGATGATGATCAAATAGTAAAAGTGATATGAAAGGTTGAAAAATATAAGTAAATACAAGAGGAATTTCTTGGTAAAAATGACCTCAAAGATCAAATGGAACAATGGATAGATCTTTGAATTTCCTTACAACAACGTTCATTCAGTCAGATAACTGAGAAGAAAACAATAAATTGACTCTAAATCTTCAAAGAAGAAGAGTGACTTCAAAGTAAGGAAGAAAAAGGTAAAAAATCCAAACAAAACATAATCAATTATTAGAAATCAAGATGTTGGAGGCCAAAACAAGGACACACTGAGATGGTATTAACCCTGAGCAGATGAATCAACAAAAAGTAGACTCAGAGATCAACTCCCAAAAGTTCTTTTAATAGAAAAAGACCAGTGCTCTGGTGTCAAGGGTACCAGAGTGTTGCAGCGCTCTATGGGATCCTACAAGGGAGTGTCGGTGCTCTGGTGGTAGATTCAGGGGAGCACTAGCCTCTCAGAAGAACAAAATATTGTCCAGAACTCAAAAACTCAGGAAAATCCAGAAATTGAGTGTGTATGGAATGAATCCAAGAGACAAAAAAACATATAAGAATTAGAAACACAACATGAATAATATATAAAGGTGAGAAAAGGCCAAAAATAAGACCAAGGAAAAGAATAAAAACTGAAATCTTCGTTCCCCAGTGGAGTCGCCAATTTATGTTATAGGAAAATCCCCCTGCGGATTAGGTGAACTTCCTCTTGGATCTAGACCCCTATAACCAAGACAGAAAGGTGATAACTTTGGTCAATGACATCCCTTTAAACCTAGCTAAACTAATCTATATATAAGAGGAAGAATATGTACCTTTTTACGATGTTTGTCCTTGCCCAGTTCCAAGTTGAGCTCCGATCCACAAGCTCTTCAACAGGTCATGCAATCCAATCAAAGACAAAGAATTCTTCCTATTCTACTATGATTAGTTTGAAACTAGATCTATCCATTAAATACAAGTTCATGTAGGCATACACAATCTTGAAAGAAACATGCCAAGCACATGTATTAATAATAACTCAATAGAGATACTTACAGAACTTTGATGCAGATGAAACAACCTCACCAAGCTCTCCTTGTCCAACCCCTTGCTCAAATGATCCACAAACAAAATTACTATGCTTCATTGATTATCTCCCTTATAAGATCATAAGTTTGATGCCTTCAATGTCCTTCTACAATACCACTTCTCACGAGATCATAAGTTTGGTATCTCTAAAAACGCCATCCTTTCTTTCACCATGAGAAGGCCTCCTTGTATAAGCTTGGAGAGACCCAACCACCTTAGATATTATTGGGATAGGTTGAGGATCCTTCTCCATCAGTTATGGATCTTCCCTAAGATCTAGCCTTGACCTCAGATTCGAATCCAACCAACTCCAGAGATGAGGGGGATGTTTCCCTGATTTTCCTCAACAACCCAAGATTTCCTCAAACAGCCCAGTGCTCCCCCAGAATGGGGCACAGAGTGTTGTAACACTCCCCCAAAGGAGGGAAAGGAGTGCTGGCACTCCTTGACAGTGGGTATGGGAGCGCTGGCACTCCCTAACAGTGGGTAGGGGAGCGCTGCCCTTCAAAATTGATTTTTAAGTGGTTTTTTTCATGGTAAAATCTTTGTACTCTTTGTCATGTGACTTCTCTTTCTTAAACCAATCTTTGAGTGTGTCTTTGAAGTGTCCTTGTGACATCGTTCGAGACAAGACATAGGCAAGATGACTGTATGATGTCTGTGACACTTGCGACACTTATGGCTAAAATGCGACACTTGCGACACTTGTAATGACGACAATAGGTCATCATTGAAGTGAGTAATTTTGATGTGTAACACATGGTTCCAATCACCTTATTTAACTAGGAAAGATGAAAAATAGCATGGAGCTTCAACTGACTGGGTAGAGATAACTGATAGGCCACTGATCCCACATGCTTGAGAATTGTATAAGGAACATAAAATTTGGGTGCAAGTTTCTGACAGTGTTGAGATTTAAGTGAATTCTGCTTATAAGGTTGTAGTCGAAGAAATACCTGGTCCCCTTTAGTAAAATGGCGTTCATAATGACTTTGATCTGCTTGTTTATTCATGTGATTCTGAGCCATGACCAAATTGTCTTTGAGGGCACAAAGAATAGCCTCGTGGACTGTAATATTTTTTTCAACCTCCTGAACCTTCGAGACCCCTGGCATATAGGAGAGAACTGATGGGGGATTTAGGCCATAGAATTCTTCAAAAGGAGTCATGCGAGTAGCTGTATGGTAAGATGTGTTGTACCACCATTCATCTAGGGGTAACCATTGAGCCCACCGATTTTGTCGCTCATATGAAAAACACCTCAAATATGTTTCCAAACACTTGTTGACAACTTCAGTCTGGCCATCTATCTCGGGGTGATAGGTAGTGTTGAGATGCAATTGGGTGCTCTGTAGCTTGAACAATTCTTGCGAAAAATTGTTGGTGAAAGTGGGTTCTCGGTTAGAGACAATATAATTAGGCATGCCATGAAGCTTGAAGATATTATCCATGAAAATTTTAGCCACTGTGGAGACTGTGAATGGGTGTTGAAGAGAAAAAAAATGAGCATATTTGGAGAGTCTATTTACTACCACCATGATGACTAACGTATTGCCCGATTTAGGTAAGCCCATAATGAAATCCATAGAAATATCTCAGCAAATAGTAGGGGGTATCAAAAGAAGTTGGAGTGTGCCTGGGGATTTGAAAATTTCTCCCTTATTTCATTGACATACCTCACATTCAACCACAAAGGTGTGGATGTCCTGTTTCATACCCTCCCAAAAAAAAGAACATTTGACCCATTCATAGGTTTTGGTAAACCCTGAATGCCCCACTGTGGGTGAGGCATGAATTTCAGAAAGCACCGTGGATTTAAGTTGGGATTTCTTTCATAAACAAAAATGGCCTTTGTAGCGAAGCTCTTCATTATGCCAAGAGTACCCTAGAGAAACTGAAGAATTGTGTTGCAATTGGTGGAGCATGTTAGAAATTTTGGGGTCTTGCCACCATTCCTGACAAACAACTTGGAGCCAATATGGTACAATGAAGGAGAGGGAGAAAAGGGACCCGTTTTCTTCATATTTCCTGGAAAGAGCATCAACCACTACATTTTCCTTTCCCTTCTTGTAAACGATCTCATAATCATAGACAAATAGCTTGGTCACCCATTTTTGTTGTGCCAAGGATTAAATTCGTTGTTCTAGGAAATACTTAAGACTCTAATGATCAGTTTTGATTTGGAATAGTTGAACCAATAAATAAGGATGCCAGAGATCCACAACATGAAAAATAGATAACATTTCCTTTTCATAAATGGATTGGACCAAATGTCAATATGAAAGTTGTTTTCTAGTGAAGGACAAAGACCTGCCATCTTGCATGAGGATGGCTCCAATTCCTTTCCTGGAAGCATCAAATTCCGATACAAATTTCTTTGTGTAGTCTTGGAGAGCTAAGACATGGGTTGAGCACATAAAATATTTTAAGGCTTGGAAGGAATGATCCACAATTGAAGTCCAAGTGACACCATTTTTTTTAAGGAGGGAAGTGAGAGGAGCTGCAATCTTTCCATAATTATGAGCAAACTTTCTATAATAGCCCGTTAAACCCATAAAACCACACAAACTCTTAATAGTTTTAGGAAGAGGCCAATCTTGTATAGATTCAATTTTATTAGGATCCATGCAGACGCCATCCTTTCCGACAATATGACCCAAGTATTCCACTTCTGAGGCACCAAAGGAACATTTAGATTGTTGGAGGAAAAGTTGATGTTTAGAGAGTAGATGGAGGACTTGATTCACATGGGAGAGATGGGATGGCCAAGTTTTACTATAGATGAGAATATCATCAAATAAAACTAAGACAAAATGAAGGAGGGAAGGATGAAAGACATGATTCATAAGACTTTGGAAAGTGGAAGGAGCATTACACAATTCAAAGGGCATTACCAAGAATTCATAATGACCCTCATGAGTGTGAAATTAAATCTTGCGAATGTCTTCTTCTTTCATATGGATCTGGTGGTAGCCAGAACGTAGATCCAATTTGGTGAAGTACTTAGCACCACCCAATTCATACAAGAGGTTTTGGCCCTTGGTTATGGAAGCAAGTGAAAATTAAGGAAGAAAAGGTGAAACGCTAACTGTACGGAAGAAACAATGATTGTTACTGGGTCGAAGTGAGAAAAAGAGAAGAAAAGACAGAGCAAAGTAAAAGGAAGCAAGCCGTTGGATGAGGATATTAAGGATGAAAAATCAACAAAGAAGAAGGATCATGAACAACTCATCAAGCGGAAAAAGCCACCGTTGGATGCTTTGGAGCACCACGTGAGAAGGAAGGAGAGACAGGCTGGCAAAGCCCTAAAAGCACGGGTCAAGTTGACCTAGGGTTTTAAACACCTAGGGTTTTGGTATCTAGGGTTTTTACATCTAGGCCTCGACCTAAGGATGTCGATGAGCTATTGTAATGTATAAATAAAGGTCAAGAGGACCTGGGTTGGGTTGTTGATGTTATGATTGTGTGTTTTCATTGTTATTCTAGTTCGAGTGATTATTGTTGTGTGAGAGAGAAGTGCTAAGTGTGAGAGCCTTCTGGTATTGTAAGATCTTCAGCTGGGTGCGAAGATCAAGTTCTGCAACTTGGTGCGCAGGAAGGGGAGAGACATAGAGGAGAAGAAACAATATCTGCTGGCTAAGAGTGCAGATAAGAACTATATGCTTCATCTTAATACATTATAAAGCACAATTATGTGGGCATAGCCCTAGAGAGAGGGTGAACCACATATATCTTGTGTCGTATGTGTGATTGATGCTATGATATTTTCCCTTGATATACTGTTATTGCATTACTGTGTTAGATCTGATAGGTAGTTGTGCGAGGTAAGAGATAAGTTGCTAAGTGATATATAAATCACTGTATCACCCTGGTAGTCGATCCACTTGATATTCCCCTTGGTTGTAGACATCTTTATCCTACAACCCCCTCATAGCTGCTTCGGGTGAGACTGCATCTGCCTCACAGGTGTTGCTGAAAGGGCCAGTAGCTAGGGCTTGTTGGTGCACTCTTGGAGTGAACCCTGGGTTTGCCCCTGTGCCAACAAATGGTTCCGTTGCTGGAACATGAATCTTCTTGAGGGAATGTCAAGGTGGTTTCCATCAGAAACAAAGATTCAGAAGTGGATAGAGGATCAAGAAATGGACTTCCCTGAAGCCTAGAACAAGAACCCTAATTTTAGTATAGAGGATTGGTTAGGAAGATATATTTTTATTGATATACATGAGATATTTTTTGGAGGATCCATCAGGAGCTATATGAGTGGTTAGCTAGGTTGGAAGATACCCAGTTTGAGATCAGATCTAGACCTCTTGTAGTTTGGACGTCAACGTTGATCAATAAGGTTAAGAGAGTTGACAACACCATGTTGAGAGAAGTATATCACTGGTTCGATAGAACCATTGGAGGGTACATCACTGAGTTTGCTGTTGACAGAGTAGAGTCATATAGCCAAGCCGAGAGATATTTCTTTAAGGGACCCAGAGGAATCAAGATGCTATTGCATGAGAAGAACATCTTGAATATACAGTAGAATGGTCATATTTGAAAAAGCTAATGTTCAAGAATTTGGACAATGACAGTGACACAGAGGCTGGACATACCCGCAGTGGGAGAGTATTCAGAGAAGTTCATCTTGTGAACCTGTTCAAGTAGAACTATGGGGACGAGGGTTTCTATAGTGAAGAAGAGGCAGATTTGACAGACGAAGAGCATTCAGAACCTGCTAGGGAAGAGGAAGGGAAAACTGAAGAGCCTCACCGGGTCAAGCCAGAAACTTCAGGAACTGCACAAACTATTGAAGTAAGTACTATCATCCCTCCTATTGGTTCAACATCACTAAGCAATCAGAATAGTTAGAGTCACCAGAGTCCTCAGAGTACTATTACTAGAAGTTCAACATATACTCAGATAGGAAACCTTGGGAGATCTATGGAAGATGAGATAAGGCTCCCTATCTTTAGGGGAGATGGATCTGAAGATCCTAATCAACACTGGTTTCCATGTGAATCCGTATGGAATATTAAAAATGTCACTAATGAAGTTGTTAAAAGAACTAAGTTTAGCACTACTCTAAGAGATCGTGCACTGAGTTGGTACATGAAGCTTGTCCAAGGACTTGCACGACCTATGCCACTGAATGAGATCAAGAATGCGTTGATTACATAGTTCAAGAAACCCAAATTGGAGTCACAATGCATCACAAAGATGAAAGAGATCAAGCAGAAGGTAGCCAAACCTGTTTGGGAATTCAATCAGAGATTTAAGACCTTAACAGGCCGATTGACTTTTCAGATCCCAGACGAGTAGAACAAAGAATGGTTCATTGCTACCCTCTTACCACACATCAAGCTTCCTCTGATGCAACATAAGATTGCTTCATAGGTTGAGGCACTGAAGATTTCCATGAAGTTAGAATCATCCCCTATGGGAGAATCTAGCTCAGGTATGAGTCAGATCTTGAGTCAGCTAACTAGTTTGTCTTTGCAGGTCAAAGATATGAATAAAGACAAGGGAAAATATAAAAGAGAAGACATCTAGTGTGTCAGATGCAAATCAGAAGGCCATGACAAGGAGCACTGCCCCCTATTTCATGAATACTTGGCCTCTGGAGCTCCGATCCCTTTGAAGCAAGTCACCCTACCCTGGTGCGAGGTATGTTGAAATAGACATCTCCCTAGTGAGTGATATTACATGCAAAAATATGTTTAGACACCCACAAATTTGTATTACACATTTTGTAAGTCGATGGGGCACGATGATAGGGATTGTAGGGCTTATGACCTCATGCATGAAAGGTTAAGAAACATATCCAAAATTCAAGGCGAAGTACAGTAAGAAGGAAACACTACGTAGTATAACTCCCTTGGGAGAGGAAACTTCAATCCTCACGGTGGATTCAGAGGATGAGGATGAGGAGGAGGTATGGGTCAAGGCCAAGGACAGATCATATGTTACAACTGCACACAACCAGGACACCTCGCAAGGGACTGTCAAAACCCTTGCACTACTTGCAACTACTGCAGTTCATTTGAACATGGTATAGATGATTGTCCTGTGCTACTAGCTAAGCTTCAGGAGAGATGAGGACCTCAGCAGAACCCACAAGTGCAACTAATATATCATTGTTACAAGGGAAAATCTCTCTATGGCCAAGGGTAAACCACAACAGATAGGTATGACTGCAGAAATCAACTCAATTCCAACATATGCTATATACCAATGTGTAATATAAGAAAGAGGCCTACCTCGATCCAACGTTTGATGATGTTCCACCATTGAGCACTTTGACCGAAAGCTTTATACCTGCAAGAAGTTCTCAACAAACAAGCAATGCAAGCATATAGTGATAATAAAAATGGGTTAGCTTATTAGATAGCATAATCCATTAATAAACATTACAAACACGCCCATGGATAATAATCATATATTTTCAAGATACCAATAGAATGAGAACGGTGTATTTCTATTAATAATTGATCAGTAGAAGTGACAACATTATAGACTTCCGTGTCGGCACGGTTCGAAACCAAGAAACCAAGTTCCTTCCAGCTGGGTCTCCACCACTTCAATCCTCCACCAAAGGAAAGCTCATAGGAAAGAAGCAATGAGGTCCTCTCAACAATAAGGGAAGAGATTGGGGGCTGAAAACTATGTTCAGACTTGAGGGACAAAGGGATGCAGACTCAATATGAAGTAATTTCTCCAGAGTAACTTTGCTCTCAAAGTTGAATGCTTTCTCCTCTTTTCCATAGATCGAAATTGTGCTCTTATAGCCTTTAGAATGCAACTGAAGGGCCGAGTCAGAATGTTTCCAGTATATGGAAGGCCAAGGATTAGAGATCTCTTGTCGTGACATGGAAACCCGACTTCATTTTGTATTTTCTGGCACAAATCCTGATATATGCGATCTGTAGTGGAGAAACAAGCATATACACATCTTGCAAAGCAGTTAGGGATCATATATGTGCAAAAATATATATTTTTATGTCTGGATTCATCAAAAAGGGACGATAAGTCTGCATAGGGAAATGGAAAAAGGCCCTCTATGAAAGATAGAAATGGTGAGGCAAATCTTGCTATAACAATGATGAACCTCACATAGAAGACCCCAGAGTCACTATTATCACTAGAGGAGACGTTGTTACAGGAGAAGATAGACTGACCCAAGGAAAGACTATAGAAGACTCAGGAATCAGGAAAGCTGCAAAGAAGACCCAAACTTTTTATGCAAAGAAAGAAAGACAAATGTTTGAGGAGGCAAGAAAAGAGTTCAAGGGAGATCAAGGCTCTTCATCAAAGGTACAACCAGAAGTAAGAGAATATGGAATGCCTTTGGCATTTGATTAGTCTTCTTCACCAAAAGAAGGGAAAGAGGTAAGAAAGCTCATGGAATTTTTATATACTTGTATTAAGTTGATTCAGGATGAGAGCGCTGTATAAGAGCTACAAAATTTAATCAGACAATATGCGCTAGGAAATATAGACCCCTTACTGAATAGGGAAGTACACCAAATCTCTAAAAAGAGAATTACTAATAAGGAATTACACTTGAATGCTTAAATAGGAGAATATGATATAGACTATGTGGTCCTCAACTTAGGGTCAGAGGTCAATGTCATGATGAAGCAAACTTGGGCACTGAGGGGAAAACCAAAGTTGATCTATTCCTCTATCAGGCTTAGGATGGCTAACCAACAAGCTATAATCCCCTTTGGTAGACTGGAACATGTCCTTGTGGACATCGACGAAGTAAGAACATTTGCAGATTTTGAGGTAATTGAGATAGTTGATGATAACTGTCCTTACCCTGTGCTGTTTGGAATTGATTGGGCTTTCAATAATTCCATTGTGGCTGATTTAAAGAAAATATGTATTACTTTTGAAAGACATGGCCTTAAGGTCATTGCACCATTAGATCCAGATGAAGGTCAATGATACATAGAGCCCATCATAGAGGAAGACTGCACATATGAGCTGGAAAACATATACAAACTAACAGCCAGACAACAAGATTAAATTAATCATACGGCCAATGGAAACCTAAGATGGCAAAGTGACAACGCATTTTCATCAGACTCAGAAGAAGCACTGGAGAACTAACAGAATAAAATGTATGAAGTATCTACAAGGAGATGTGCTAGATTAACCAGAGAAGTTTGTTGGATCGACACAACAGTAAGTAACTTACCCACCTTTGATGGTCTGAATCCTTTAGAAACCTTCTTGTCAGACTTTGAATAAAGTGTACCAATGAAACAAAGATTGTTGGCAATGGAAGAGGCCTTGAAAACCACCCCAACAAGATGGTGGGGGACACACAAAAATAACATTGCAGACTGGGTACAATGTCGTACCTTGATGACAGCGTGGTTCTCAACACAGGTAGAAGGCTGCGAAGTTTGGTACACAGGTCGAAGCTGCCCAAAGGACCATGTGTAAAGCTACGAGGAAGCCTAGAGAAACATCACTCAAGAGTAGTGGGTGCACAAATTCATTAACACAATGGACATGACACCTATCAAATGGTTCTTTCAAGCAGAGCTGCACCTCGTCACTACAAATTGGGAAGGTATGACTCAAAATTTTGTAACTACCTTCTTATTTGAAAGTCAATTTCCTTCAGTAGATCAAGCATTATAGATTGTCAGAAAAAAAGTATTTGAGGAGGCCTCTAGCCTCCCTTTAGAACAAGAAAAGGATGAATGGACTGCGCCTCTCCAGAAACTGCAAGGATGCTACAACATCAATGCTGATGAGGACGATGATCCTAGGAAGGTGAACATCGCCGAAACAGAAGGCCAAAGAGATGTGGAAGGACCAGGAGTTGAGCTACCATTTATTGGACAACCAATCAATATTAAGAAAGTCAATATTGGAACATAGCATACATCGAAGCTTGCAAATGTTGGAGATTACTGGGATGCTGCTACTATCGATAAGATAACAAAATTGCTGCATAAATATCAGGACTTGTTTCCAACCAAGTTCACTGATATGAAGGGAATTAAAGGGCCTAAGTAAGAGATGAGGATCCCTTTGAAACCAGATGC
Source organism: Picea engelmannii (assembly GCA_009831015.1). NCBI lineage: Eukaryota > Viridiplantae > Streptophyta > Pinopsida > Pinales > Pinaceae > Picea > Picea engelmannii. The sequence goes on along the minus strand of ML785221.1, from coordinate 831,787 downwards.
AAGAGCAGTCAAATAGAGACCCTACAGATTGATCCCTAAGTACAAGGAGAAAGTGAAGATTGAGCTTGATAGAATGCTAGAAGCAAGGATTATAGAACTTGTGGAAGAGTATGAATGGATTAACCCTATGGTGGTACAGGACAAGAAGACAGGAGAAATCAGGATCTATGTAGATCTTAGGAAGCTGAACGATGTCTGTTTGCATGACCCCTTTCCTACGCCATTCACTGATGAAGTGTTAGATAATGTGGGAGGCCAAGAAGTATATTCTTTTACAGATGGATTTTCAGGATACCATCAGATCCATATTTCCAAGGAATATCGCCAAAAGACCACATTTGCAACAGAATGGGGATCCTACTAGTATACAGTGATTCCATTTGGATTGAAGAATGCCCCAACCATCTTTTCCAGGGAAGCATTCAAGGAGTTTCTGCATAAATTTCTAGAAGCATATTTCGATGATTGCACTGTTTTTAGTTTATTAAAGAATCATATTGAATGTCTAAGGCTAATGTTGGACAAATGTAGGCAGTGTAAAATTGCCTTGAATCTGAAGAAGTGCTTCTTCTTCTCACCATTTGGAGTGCTGTTAGGTCATATTTTATGCAAGCAGGGATTGCTGGTGGATCCATCTAAAATTGCCATTATAGTTGATCTGCCACCTCCTACTTCAGTCAAATAGCTGCACACTGCACTGGGACATACTGGGTATTATAGGAAGTTCATTAAGGGATATGCCTAGATTACAACACCCATGAAGAAGCTTTTGAAGAAAGACTGTTAATTCCACTGGACAAAAGAATGCCAACAGAGCTTCGACACGCTGAAACAAAATACGGTTACTGCGCCTATTCTGGTTTTTTCAGATTGGAGCAAGGAGTTTCATGTGCATGTCGATGCATCTTCCATTGCATTAGGAGTTATGTTAGCACAACTAGGAATAGGAGACATCTACCACCCCTTAGATTTTGCCAACAGGAAACTATCCACAACTGAGATTAATTATACCACCACTGGGAGAGAAGGATTAGCCATGGTATATGCGCTGCAAAAATTTCGCCACTACTTGTCGGGAGGACACTTTAAAATGTTTACTAATCACTCCGCATTGAAATACCTAGTCAAAAAACTAGTGTTGGCGGGGNCTTCTGCTATTTCAGGAATACGATTTTGAAATTGTGGTTAAGCTAGGAAGAATGAAAAAAGGTCCCGACCACTTGTCAAGGTTGGAAGACGGAGAAGAGCTGACCAGTTTGGAAGATGCACTACTGGCTGCACAACTGCTAGCCATTAGAAATATTGATGACCACTTTGCATAGATAGTCCAGTTCCTATCAACAGGAATGGAACCTAGTGAGTATACAAGTCCCCAAAAGAAACAACTAGTAGTGCGCGCTACAGAATTTTAACTTATAGTTGGACAACTCTACAAGATAGGACCCGATGAGATATTAAGGAGGTGTGTTATGGAGTCAAAGCGACCATTGATCCTTGCAGAATCTCATGAAGGCATAGCAGGAGGACATTACGCAGGGAAATAAACTATGTAGAAGGTTCTTAGAGTTGTTCTTTGGTGGCCTACCTTACACAGAGATGCCAAGGACTATTATCAAGTCTGCAATGTATGCCAAAGAGTTGGAAAATCATCCAAAAGAGATGAAATGCCATTAGCACCATAGTTGACCCTACAAGCATTTGAGAAATGGGCCATTGACTTAGTAGGACCTACAAACCCACGCGGGAAGCGCACAGGAGCAAGGTACATAATTACTGCGACAAAATACTTGACTAGATGGGCCGAAGCAAGAGAAGTTAAGGATTGTAGTGAAACTACAACTACACGCTTCATATTTGATGACATTATAACCAGGTTTGGATGCCCAAAGATCCTTATGAGTGATCAAGGCACACATTTCATAAATAAAACAGTGGAATCCTTGCCTGAGGAATTTGCAGTCCATCATCAGAAGAGCACGCCTTACCAACCACAAGCAAATGGGACAGTGGAAACATTCAACAAGATCTTGGAGACAATGCTAACGAAGATCTGTAGTGTGAACATGGATGTCTGGGATTTAAGAGTACCAACAGTACATTGGGCCTATAGAACCACCTGTAAGAAATTAACAATGCAAACACATTTCAAGTTAGTGTATGGTCTCGAAGCCATTGTCCCGATGGAATACCTGGTACCAAGATTAATAATTGATGCCTTTACAAATATGGATAACATTGGCACTGTTCAAGAGAGGCTTGCACAGTTGGTCGAACTCAAAGAATATATATTTATTGCAGGATTCCATCAGCAGGTTCAGAAAGAAAGAGAAAAGGCCTATCATGATAGGCACATCAAGAAGAAGGCATTCAAGCAAGGTGATCTATTACTGGTATATGACAGTAAGTTCCTAAATCATCTTGGGAAGTTCAGAACACATTGGCTTAGGCCATATGAGGTTGCCTATGTTACAGAAGGAGGAGCTACATAGTTGAAGACTTTGAATGGAGAATGGAAGGAAGGATTAGTGAACGGGAGCCGACTGAAGTTGTACTATGACAACCAGCTGCCTCACAGCTCTAAGTAAAAGCATAAGGAAATGGGTCTAGGTACCAGGTGCAGTTGAAACTGGGTACCAGACACAGAAAATACATTCTACACAAGGAAGGAGAGGAGGCATGGAGTAGGAAGTTAAGGCTGTATTGAACAGTCTAAAGTCGAAGTAAAATAGAAGGATCAGATCTGAAGTGCCCTGAGATGAGTCACAGGTGAGTGTTGGGGACCTGTTGGCCCTTAGTTATGGAAGCAAGTGAAGATTAAGGAAGAAAAGGAGAAACACGAACTGCGTGGAATAAATAATGTCTGCTATTGGGTCGAAGTGAACAAAAGAGCAGAAAATACTGAGCAAAGTAAAAGGAAGCAAGTCGTTGGACAAGGAGATCGAGGATGACAAATCAACAAGGAAGAAGGATCGTGGACAATTCAGCAAGCGAAAAAATCCATCGTTGGATGCTTTGGAGAACCACATGAGAAGGAAGGAAAGATAGGTTGGCGAAGCCCTAAAAGCGCGGGTTAAGTTGACCTAGGGTTTTTGACACCTAGGGTTTTGGTATCTATGGTTTTGACACCTAGGCCTCAGCCTAAGGATGTTGGTGAGCTATTGTAATGTATAAATAAAGGTCAAGAGGACCGGGGTTGGGTTGTTGATGTTATGATTGTGTGTTTTCATTGTTATTCTAGTTCAAGTGATTATTGTTGTGTGAGAGAGAAGTGCTAAGTTTGAGAGCCTTTTGGTATTGTAAGATCTTCAGCTGGGTGCGGAGATCAAGTATTGTAGCTGGGTGCATAGGAAGGGGAGAGACAGAGAGGAGAAGAAAGAAGATCTACTGGCTAAGAGTGCATTCAAGAACTATATGCTTCATCTTAATACATTATAAATGATAGTTCCGTGGATGTATCCCTAGAGAGAGGGTGAACCACATATATCTTGTGTCATATGTGTGATTGATGCTATGATCTTTTCCCTTAATATACTATTATTGCATTAATGTGTTAGATCTGATAGGTAGTTGTGAGAAGTAAGAGATAAGTTGCTAAGTGATATATAAATGACTGTATCGCCCTGGTGGTCGATCCACTTGATATTCCCCTTGGTTGTAGACATCTCTGTCCTGCAACCCCCTCATAGCTGCTTCGGGTGAGACTGCATCTGCCTCACAGGTGTTGCTGAAAGGTCCAGTAGCTAGGGCTTGTTGGTGTGCTCTTAGAAAGAACCCTGGGTCTCCATCTATGCCAACAAGAGGTCATCAATGGCAAGAATGGGGAATTTGTGTTTGATTGTGAGTTTGTTGAGGGCACAGAAATAGGACACATGCGCCACGTACCTTCTTTATTGAGTACCATGTCTACAAGGGAAGAATAGGGGCTAGTGCTGGGACAGATAACAATGACTTCTAGTAATTCATGAACAATTTTCTCAATTTCATTTTTCTGGGAAAATGGATGATGATAAGGATGAAAATTGGGAGGAAGACTGCCCGGGATGAGAGGGATAGCATGATCATGGAATCCAAGAGAAGGGGAAGGTCTTGGGGGATGGTAAAAACAACATGGTGGTAGGAAAGGATAGATTGGAGGCCAGGATTGTTACCCATGATTTTGGTCATATTGATGATGTATTGATGATGGTGTACTCAGCCTCCTCATAAGAACTTTCTCCTGGGAAAAGTGGCATTCATCTCTTCCCAGAAAACTTACTTTTGAAGAGAGTTTGTAGGTTGCTAATATATTAGGGTGCGAGAATGACTGATTCTCGTAGGTTGCCCTCAGCTAGGGTTCGAAATTATCACACTGTGCTACATAGCTAGGGTGCGAACTTGTTCTAAAGCTTGGAAAATGATGAAGTTTCGATGGTTCTAGAAGGGAATCTTCTAGAAGAATGGGTTGGAATTCGAATGGTTATCCTTTTAATAGATTCCCTGATATTGTGGGATCATTCTTATCCAGGTAACCATCTCATTCTTCCTATATATTGATGGAATTCTCATGGAAAAGGTTAAGCAAGATTCATTGGAGAATTGGTGAAAGAATTGTGTGAAGGACCTAGCTTGAACAGGAGCTTGGAGACTCTAGAAAGTCTATCAAGAGGATTTGATCTTCTCCATGTAAGGATTGAGAAAGTGTGTGTGTTGGAGACAAGAGCCACCGAAAGGAATCTTACGACAACAAGGCGATCAGATTGTATCTTTTACTTTCGATTAATATGATACAACGACATGTCCCTTTCCCATAAAACTATTCTTACTTTATTGTGTAATTCCTTGATCATACACATAAGTTGACAATTGAATATATTTTGCTATCTTCACTTTGGTTGGTTTGTGTTGTCTTGGTCTCAAACTCACAAGAGCACTGGAGCAAAGTAGGAGCAACAGAGACCCTAGGAAGCGATACAAAGGTATGTTATTTGTTCTTCCCTACTAGCTAATTCGATGGTCAAAACTTAGGGAAAGAGTCATGTCCTGTCCTGTTTTGTTCTAGATCTAGGTGGATCTAGGGAATACTGATTAGTCTGATAACAGTTCCATGTGGCCCAGTCGTGGGCTGCCACATGGCACCTTGTTATTGGTTGATGGTTTAAAATTTATGGAAGTCCGTGGGGATCGAACCCCGAACCTCCCCATCGGTCCAAACCTTTGCAAAGTCCACACTACCAACATACCACATTGTATTGCTTGTTATATATATGGTTTAATATATATTTAAGTTTGAGTTGTGTACCGTTGGCGTGGGGGTCCGGGTTGGGGCTTAGCCCCAGCCCCCGGTTGCATGACCATATCCATATGACCATACAATGGGTGCCACGACCACCATTGGTGCACGCGCGCGATTTTGTATTTGGTTTGAATGGTTATAACATGCCGCCACTTGTCCATTGTACATTCACTCTTTGAACCTTGGCCCTTTTCGGTTGAGCGCGTGGTCACATGGTGACCTTTGTGACCATAGCCTTGATGGTTAGGGGCTAGGCGTCCCCATAATCGTCCTACAGTTCGCACCGGTTGTGCGGTTGCGCCCGGTGCTGGGTTTTTCCACATAAATGCGCGTGGGGGCTAGGTTGAGCCAACAAGGGTGCATTTTGGCGATCCAGAGACAACAAGTTTGAAGGGGAACTTCTAGGAAGCCTATCTTCTTCAATTTTTGGCTAAACGAGGTGCCGAAAAAGCCCAGATAGGGGTTTTTGGATGTTCTGAAGCTATTGGAGCCATCTATTTGGCATTTTGAGCATTGTAAAGCACATATTTGAGCACTTTGAGCAAATAATACAAAAGATCCATTGGAATTTAGACCAGGAGATGTAGCCCAAGAGAGGGGTGAACTCCTTTATCATTTGCTGTGTTATGTGTTTTATGTTCACTGTTTATTTTTGCTATTTATATGCATCTTGAATGAGTAAATTCTATTAAAGTTGTGTTGCAAAATTGATCCATTTTCATTTTAACACATGAACTAAATCTTGCAAATAATTTCAAGTATACAATTCTTCTTCATTTTTAGATCACCAATACTAAGGATTGCAGACCCAACTGAAGACTTCACTGTATGCATAGATGCATGTAATGAAGGACTTGGTGGAGTCCTCAGTCAAAATGGATTTGTGATATGTTATGAATCAAGGAAGTTGAAGGAACATGAAAGAAACTATGCCAGTCATGAATTGGAGTTGGCAGCTATAGTACATGCCTTGATGAAATGGAGACACTACTTCACGGGGAAAATGTTTGAGCTAAGAATAGACCACAATGGTTTGAAATATTTATTTGATCAGCCAAATCTAAATGTTAGGGAAAGAAGATGGTTAGAATTTCTAAGCGAATATGACTTTGATATAAATCATATCAAGGGGAAAGAGAATAAAGTGGTTGATGCACTCAGCAGGAGGGTGCATGAACTACATGCTACAGCCATTAGCATGTATCAGATTGATATTAAAAGCAAGATTCTGGAGGCTGTAAAGGCAGACTTGCAGTACAGAGAATTAGTAGCAAAGCTATAGCAAGGTAAAATGCCACAGAAGATGGATATTTAAAATTTGGGAATAGATGGAATACTGTTGCATAAGAACATAATTTTTGTACCAAATGTCCAAGACTTGAAACATATGATTTTGCATGAGATGCATAATGTTCCTTATGCAGGGCACCCTAGATATCAAAAAAACGTGGAAGCGATCAAGAGCCAATACTTTTGGCTAGGTATGAAGAGAGAAATCACTGAATACATCGCTACATGTATGGAATGCCAAAAAGTTAAAGCTGAGCATATGCACCTAGTAGGGTTGCTGCAACCTTTGCCCATTCCTGAATGAAAGTGGGAAGTGGTGAAAATGGATTTTATTACGGGATTTCCCAGAACATGAAAGCTACATGATTTGATTATGGTGGTGGTGGACAAGCTTACAAAATTTGCACATTTTATTCCACTGAAAACTACTCACAAGGAAACAAATGTTGTTGATAGTTTCACGAAGGAAGTGGCACGATTGCATGGAATTCCTAAAACAATTGTGTCCGACAGAGACCCGAAATTCACCTCCAATTTATGGAAAGGATTGTTCAATGGATTCAAAACGAATCTGAACTTTAGTACATCTTATCATCCTGAGTCTGATGGACAGACAGAGAGGGTGAATAGACTAATAGAAGATATGTTGAGGATGTATGTGATGGACAAACCATCAAAATGGGAAGACTACCTACACTTGGTAGAGTTTGCTTACAACAATGGGTATCAGGAATCGTTGAAGATGAGCCCATTTGAAGCACTTTACGGCAGAAAGTGCAATACTCCAGTGAGATGGGATAATCCAGCTGATAGGATAGTAGTTGGGCCAGAGTTTCTCAAGGAGATGGAAGACCAAATGTTAAAAATTAAGCAGAATTTGAAAGTTACCGAAGACAGGTAGAAAATATATGTTGATAAGAAAAGAATCCACAGATAATTCAAAGTGGGTGATCATGTTTTCCTGAAAGTGAAAGATAACAGGAGATCCCTAAAGCTGGGAAGCTGCACCAAGTTGGCAGCTAGATTTTGTGGGCCATTTGAAATCCTAGAGAGGATTGGTCCAGTTGCTTATATGATTGCATTACCTGCATCTATGACTTTTCATAATGTATTCCATGTGTTATTGCTAAAGAAATATATACCTGATGCTAATCATGTTATTGATTGGAGTGTGAATCAGGTGGATCAAGAAGGTGCTTTTCAAGTGCATCTGGTGTGCATTCTGGACCAGAAAATCAAACAGCTCTGGAATTGAGCCATAGGGCTTGTAAAGGTCCAATGGACCTGGTACGGTCCTGAAGATGCTACTTGGGAGCATGAGGATGCAATGCAGGTAGAATACCCACATATTTTTGAGAAATTTTGAAAAAAAAAAGAAAAACAATTGTTGTATATGGGTACATGATGCACTGAGGACAATGCATAAATAAGGGGAGGGGATTGTAATATTCCCCAACTGAACCCAAATGTAAATGTAATGCAAGTTTACTTAAGCTGGTGAGCTATTTTAGACATCATTTTTGTAATACACCTTTCATGGCATAGTGCGCTCATGTACTGCGCAGTAAAATGATGTAGTATGCACATTTATGGATATCACGCGTAGTAACTAAAGTGTGCGCAATTTTAAGGTCAATGAATACCGTGCGCAGTAACTAAAATGTGCACAATATTAAGGTCAATGAACCTTTGTCTATATGATATATGTTATAGGCTGGTGAGCTAGTATTATAAGCTGGGATGCTTATGTTTCAGAATTAGGCCAGAGCACCTAGATTTTAAAGGTCGGTGCGCCTATTTTGTATATGTCTCATGATTAATATAAAGTACATCGTTGCACACAAACTGACCATGATAAAAGAGATGGGGGAATAGACTCCACCAGTTAGGGAAAGGGAGGGCCAAAAGTTAAGTGAAAGGGATAAGCTAGAGCGCTTAAGCCAAAAAGGAATATTATATTAATATTTCTTTAAAACATAAAGTATGGATAATTATTTTACCCTAAGTTCTAAAGTTGGGGACAAGTGGACCAAAGTAGCTCCCAACATGACAAGTGTCAAGTTAGGGACATGCATACATATTGTCGGGACTTAGTTCATTCCGGGGGATCTTCCATTATTCTGGCATCATCCGGATCATCATCTCTCCCAGGATTCCTTTGATTATTCAGCCATAAATCCATGACCATTTTCACTCACACAGTCAATTATCCTTCAGATCTTCATTTCACTATATCTGAACCTGTTTCCTTAGCCATTTCCTGTTGGTGTACCTGGTTAGCTTGGGAGAAGGATTGAAGAAGTGGGTTGTCAGAACCGTGGGATATTGAAGGGGCGGGTTGTTAGGCCCGTGAGCAATTCTTCGAGTGGGAGAATTGTTGGGGATCGATTTCCTGAAGGTGTTGAACTACAACTACAGTGCTATGAGACTTCCAATCCGACCTGTTTCTGAAGCCCTGGAAGGGAAGTGGGGCAAACGAAGGACTGTTGAGCAGAGAAGGGGCACACTTCCTTGGGTGGGATAGGCATGTGGGGAATGAGAGGTTGTAGGCTATGAGTTGAGTGAGCACTTGAGATGGATTCTTTCCTATTGTCTATGAACCTTTAGCCTGGTTAGGAATCCCTTACCCAGGTGGAGTTTAGTCCCAACTCGGGGGTGACTCACTGTTGAGAGTGATGAACAATGTATTCTAAGGCTGGGAGGTTCATGGAAGGTCTGCACGTGGTTGGTGACATTCTTATCAAGATAAGTACCAATTGTGTGATGAATTTACATGCTGCATTGTTATTTATGTGCTATTTTTATGGGTTTATCACATGTGTGATTATAACTGTCTGTATATTTAAGGGTATTCCCCTGTACATGCTACACGTCTTTGTTTACTGTTAATTTAGTATGAAATTGTATATTTACAGGATGTAATGGTTTGTTTACATTTTATGTGTAACGCTTCCGCAAGAGTGTTGTATGTATATGTTTAATTGAATGAAGTTCAATATGTATATATGCCTGTGTGTATATGTATGTATTTGAAGATAAAAAATTATGTGACATAGATCAGTTGAATATTGGATACATTACGATATGGTTTCATAGCTAAGTTAAGTGTCTGAGTAGTGGCATTTCCCGGCCTGTTGGTGGCTAGGGATGTTACAACAACCATAGCTAGGACACATATCTGTGATTCTAACCACTTAACAGAGCACTTAGCAGTAACATTAATCAACATTCAGTTCTTAATAACAATGCAGACAAACCTTAATTACAGAGCATCGTAGTATTCAACCAGATCCACATCTGATAGCACTTAGCATAAAAGGATATATTCGATCTAGCATATTCAGGCACTAATCATACTCACATAGGTCATATCTAGCATCCATCCACATCATTAAGAATAAAGAAACATCAATTCTATCTATCATTCATCTATATCAAAGAACTAAGAAATTAAACACATTAAAACATCACACAAAGCAAAGAAATGTAGCATGTACGTGGTTCACCCCCACCCTGGGGCTACGTCCACCAACCCTTCTTCTCTTCTATTATCTTTTGTTAATCAGTTACATGCATAGAGCTTCAAAACCCTACTCCTCATAGGACAGGAGATTTGCACACTTCGCTAGATCCTCCTTCCCTGAGTTAGGTTTAGCACAAAGCCTCCTCTCGATCTCTTACAGTCCCTTACACTTAGCCTTACCAGTTTTACACCGTATGCACAAATCACTTTACAATCCTTTGATCACATAGATCAATCACTACTATTTTCTACATCACCTAGCTTCTATATATATATTACAAAAGTGGGCCTAGGCATGGGTAAAACCATGGGCCGACCTTCCCATACCCATTACGTAATCCCAAATCCCAAAAAGGGCCCTAAAAGAGGCTGAGATCTCACGATCTCTACTTTTTCTTGCGTGCCTCCTTCGACAGCCTGTCGAAGTCCCAAAAATAGGTCAATCGTGACCAAGTATCCTCAAAACTTGTTCAAGGGCCAACAGGCCCCCAACACTCACCTGTGACTCATCTCGAGTCACTTTGATCTGACTAGTTATGCTTCGAAATCCTTGAGCTTGGCTCGAGATGCTTCAACTTCTTGCTATGCCATGGCCTCTTGTTCAATGAACTCTTGGACGACTGCCTTGTTCACGGGTCCTTCTAGGTGTTGTTCTGCTACAGCAAGAACTTGCTCCAGTTCTGCTCCTCATCCTTTGATCTCTGTGAAAAATTGGTTAGCCTCAATCTGTACAGATTGGAGCCTCTGATTTATTTCCATAACTCTACTTTGAATGGAATGAACCTGTTGTTGGGCAGTGCGCTACTCTTGGGATCTTTTCATTCGTTATACAACTGATAGGGGCTTCAACTACACCTTTATTGTCTCTGCTTGTTTCTTCGCCTCCTGGAGTTGTGACTCCAGTGCCTTCAGTTCTACATTCTTAGTGAGTTTCTCATAAGCATGGGCACTGTGATCACTGATTTTCTTTCATTCCATTGCAAGAGCCTTTATTCTCTCTACTGCGCTCTGGGAAGTTGCTTCTCTTTGATCTCTTACATCCTGTGGAGTGTTGGGCACTGTCCGGATCTCTAAATCGGTTATTGTTTTTGTAGCTACTGGATGGCTTCCATGAGCTGCTCTACTTGATGATGAATCTGGTCTTTTGCCTGTGGCTCTAAGCTTGTCATAGAGCAAAGTTCTCTATTGATTGCTTCTTTTACCTCGAGTTTCCCTGCAAGCAACTGTTCCTTTTCTTGCTATATTTTTGCTTTCTCCTCATCAAACTTTGTATTGAGAGAAATCTTCTCCTGCTATGCAACACGACGTTGTTCTACAAGTACTCATTGTACTTGCTTCAAATCTTGGGTGGCTTGTTCTGGTTCTTCTTGTGCTCAGCAAAGAAGAGCTTCAGTTGCATCTGCAAGTCGGCAGAGTTGGGTTGGATCATCTCCCAACTCTTGTTCTCCTAATGGTAGGGGCATAGTGGAGACTGCATGACTGGACTGAAGAGTTTGTTGTACCCCTCGAAATTTGACCTCAATTCTACCATACATTTCCTCCTTCTTAGCTTCTTGTTTCTTCGTGATCTCCAGTGAAGAATCGTTTAGAGCTGCTATGATGAATTCAAAGTCATCAGGAGTAAGCATAGTCTGCATATTGGTCACAATGGCTCTCGATTTCTTTCTGGAAGAAGGTTTCGGGGGAGAAACCTTCCTCTTCTTCAAGGGGTCAACCTCATCTCTTGGCGATGTTACCTCACCTTTCTTTTGTTTAGTGTCTGTGCCATTTATATCATCGCCATCACCCCCTCGTTCAGGTGATACCGAAGCAGTGTTTCCTGAGGCACTTCTTAAATCTTGGACCTCTTCAGTCTTCTTTTTCCTATTGGGTCCGGGTGTATCATGCACAGTTTCTGGGCTATCAGGGTTGGACATCTCGGCAGGGTCTGCTGGAATAAGGAGTTCTGCTGACTAGTCCTTAGTGATTTCTTCCAGGTCCTCTTCCGTCAGCTTGTAGTATGATTGAAGCTACTTCTTATGTTCATCGACTCACGTTGTAATGTAAATGAAATGTCGATCTGTGCTGAATTTGATTAGGGGTCGGAACCTATGTAGGGTGTTTAGGGTCATGTGAGGCTCAGATTGTATGGCTCTCTTTAGCTGAAGGTAATAGGTATGAAAAACAACATTCGACTGCCATTGTTTGTTCATATCACTTGAATACCAAAGTTTAGCGAACTTCACGGCAAGCGACTCAAATGGCTCGATTTCCAGAAAGGTCACACCTTACGACATCTCCTAGGCAATAAAGGTGATAAGGATCAGGAGCCAACTGAAGTGGAATTCATAGCCTTGATCTTGTGCTTCACGGAAGTCTAGCTCCAGTTGATTTACTAGGTACTTCACCTAGTTCATCTGTAGGCCTTCTACACACTTCCCTATGAGGTTGATGACAAATCTTGTGACTTGCATAGGTCTGTTCTTGCGTACTAGCTTCCCAGCTATTAATTGACATGCTAGGTGCACTGTGTCATTCTGGATGGAGGCTACCTTGTAGCCTCATGTCCCCTTCTCGACATCGTCGTATGTGTCCTTGATCTTCTGTGCCAGTGCATGATCTGTGGCTTTCCTTGGGTAGAACTCCTATGGGTTAGGTCCTTGCATACTCAAGCCTGTGATCCTATGGATCAATGTCAGGTCAATTGTAATACGAAGGTCTAGCAGCAAGTAGCCACAATGTAACACAACAGTAGCAGCTTGACATAGGCGTTGACTTCCTGATGCCTTCCAAAGTGGGGTATTTTCATGACATTTAACAAGGTGGATTGCGTGAGGTTATGGGTCTACGGTTGAGGGATTATCTTTGAGTTCTCTCCATTCGTTTTGGTTAGGTACTTGTACGGGGAGAGCATGTTGTGGTTTTTGCGATCTTTGAGGTTGAAGTCACTGAACTTCAACGCTGTGATATTTTCTTACTGTGCTTAAACTGCACGTATCCCCTTCGGGAGGTACACAGTGACCATGGTGTACTTAAAATCTCTGGGTACACTATCACGACTTACCGTGCTAGCTAGAGGCAGGATATAGTTGGGTAGTATAGATGGAATCAGCTTCACATTGGCTAGATTGTCTTGGTTCTTGGTTCTCTTTTCTACGGTTGGTCGGGATGGCCTAGCTCCATGAGTAGTTGATGGAGAGGCTTGCACTCCTCTCATCGATGATGCTTGTATACCTTCATACATAGACATTACTCTTTCGGTCATGAGGTCAATGAGAAGTTCCTCAATAATTTTCTCTGTAGCGCTGAACTCGTCCGACATACACGCTCGGGGTTAAAAATATCGGGTTCGAAGAGTAATCTCTCAATGTAGTGGGATACATGGCAATAGCGTGATGATCACTGTGTGAAATCAGCTAATCTTCAGGCTCAAATTCACAGTTAGCAAAAGTGTTCTCGGTGCATGGCGCGACGGGATAAATAGATACTTGCTAACGGATCTCTTGCAACAGGTAGGAAGCCTTCATTAACTCATTTCTATTTGTTACGGCACAGTCCCAACAGTTTGGTGGTGAGATATCTTACCATTGATTCCTTTCTTCCCATTAGGGGCGTCAGTCTAATGGATATATTGTTCCCAACGGTTATATTTATTCGCCATGGCAAAGTGCCATATGACGTTGTTTTGATATTCCAACGAAGCTCCAATTCTACAAATTTTCCTTCTGCGAAGTTTCTTCGAGAACCTTTTGTAACTTTTCAATCTTAGCTTTCTTCTGACTCAGTTTTCTAGCCTTTTTTCTAGTTAGCTTCGTCTCGGAAGTCCTTTTTCCATTTTGATTCTTATCTTCTTTCGACAGAGTAACTTCGCGCTATTGAGATTCTTTCCTAGAATTTAGGGGTAATACTTCATCTTTATTTGGAATAGGTACTGCAATCTTCTATGGGTATTCTAGTGTCCTTATTACTTCGACATCCAAGTCCTTGGCTTCAAATGTATTCAATCTGTTCTCTTGTTCTTTAATCAAGTGCATGATCTTCCTAGTCATGAAATCTTTTAACTCTTGCTTCTTATGCTCTAAGACTTCTTTTTCTTTCCTTCTAGCCCGATCTCTTTCAATCCAAGGTTTTTTGAGCAACATAGTAAATGGAGCATTGTCCTCAATAAATTTAACAACTTCAAATGATTCTTCTATTGAAGTTCCATTGGCACTCATAGATATCTGGGTAAGCTTTCCACATAGGTTTATTAGTTTTCCTCTGAATAGTCCTATTCCTCCGAATGAAGGAATCATAGTAGGCTCTCCTAAAAGTTCCCAAGTTCTCTCTGTCATGATATTCACCTGTTTATCCTCATCCAGAACACAATCAATTTTGAAGTCTCCTATTCTTGTTTCAATGTACTCTTTTTCTTTAAGGACCTCTGATAAAGTGACATGTCGGTGGTCATTCAGGGTTTCTTTCATATGTAGCAATACTTTCTCTAATTTTTTATGGGGTTCTGTCATGATATCAGTTTTTGGATATGCCTTAGGGTTTTCTTGGTTTATATTCATTCTTTCAACCTTAGAAATCATTCTAGGGAAATCCAATACTTCATGGTCCAGAGCTTTGCAACAGAGGCAACTAGGTCTTCTACCAGGGAATTCCTTAGCTAGATGTCCCGGTCTTATGCAGCTGTAACAAAGGGTTAATCCTCTCTTTATTTTAAATGATCCCCAACCTCTCCTGTACTGCGTGCTAGGATCATGATAGCTAACCTGCAACAAATTATTTCTAGGATCCTGCATCCATTTGTTAGTCCAACCGTTCTTTCTATGCATAGGTATAACACATCTTTCACTATTCTTATCAGATCTAACTATACCAAATCTTATTTCTTCTATCAGTGCCCTAGTTTTCAAGCTAGGACAATTCTTATCAAACATACCTAGATCCATGCTTTAGAAAAAAAACTTTCCACTAATCTTACTTCTACAGAGCACAAAGCTTCCAGATCTAAAAATTTTCACTATTTTTACCTTTAACAAAGAACATAGCTTATAGATATTACCTCTTTTAGTCTCACTTTCACCTCTATCAGGGCACAAAGCTCCCAAATCGTACCTCTTTTCTTCAGATCAAACTTCTTTCTTTAGCACAGATCTTCACGGATCGAGTAGAATACTGTGCACTAGGGCACTAGATCTACACACAGAGCTTTCATAGTTTTAGGTCAGATCTTTGCACATAGCTTCTTCTTCCTTAGTTCCCAGCAATCACAGTTTCAGGTCCTAACAACATAACCATTTGTTGGCACAGGGGTAGACCCAGGGTTCAGCGCTATGACAACGCACCAACAAAACCCTAACTACCAACCCTTTCGGCAACACCTGCGAAGCAGATGAAGTCTCACCCGAGGTAGAGGCAGGGATGGTTGCAACACTCATATGTCTGCAACCTTAGCTGGGACACAGATCTATGATTCTAACCACTTAATAGAGCACTTAGCAGTAACATTCACCAACATTCAGGTCTTAATAACAACTCAGACAAACCTTAATTACAGAGCATCACAGTATTCAACTAGATCCACATCTAATAGCACTTAGCATAAAAGAATATATTTGATCTATCATATTCAGGCACTAAGCATGCTCACATAGTTTAGATATAGCATCCATCCACATCATTAAGCACAAAGCAACATCGTTTCTATCTATCATTCATCTATATCAAAGCACTAAGCAAGTAAACACATTAACACATTGCACAAAGCAAGGCAACACAACATGTACGTAATTCACCCCCACCCTGGGGCTACGTCCACCAACTCTTATTCTCTTCTATTATCTTTTGTTAATCAGTTACATGCTCAGAGCTTCAAAACCCTACTCCGCATAGGAGAGGAGATCTACACACTTCGCTAGATCCTCCTTCTCTGAGTTAGGTTTAGCACAAAGCCTCCTCTCGATCTCTTACAGTCCCTTGCACTTAGCCTTACAAGTCTTACCCCGTATGCACAGAGCACTTTACAATCCTTCGATCACATAGATTGATCATTACTATTTTCTACATCACCTAGCTTCTATATATATATTACAAAAGTGGGCCTAGGCATGGGTAAACCCATGGGCCGACCTTCCCATACCCATTACATAATCCCAAATCCCAAAAATATCCTTAAAATAGGTCGAGATCCCACGATCTCTGATTTGAATTGTGCTCCTCCTTCGAAAGCCTATCAAAATCCCAAAAATAGATCATTCATGACCAAGTATCCTCAAAACTTGGTCAAGGGCCAACATGGTCGGTCAAATCACCTCACGCCACTCGTTCAGGTACTTCGTGTCCATGCGATGCCAGGTAAATGCTCCCAGATAACTAACTCAAAGGCTCATCATTCGAAATAGATTGGCCAAACATGATAAAACAACATACCTGCAAGTACTCTTGTCAGTAGTTCATGATTGGCACTCAATTATGATTTTCATTCAAGACATGGGTTATGTTACTCTATTTTGGGCGATTAACGTTTTATTTCAGAACAAGGTAATCACAGGTTGAAGTATTCAGCTAAGGAAGACAATTTCGCACTTTCTGTAAAACCATTTATGGATATGATAGACCAAGTAGCCTTCAACAGACCAGGATTTTCAACTAATATGACAAATTCATCAATGAAGAAGAAAGAGAAGTTGGTCGCTCAAATATTAGCAACAAAATTCCATATGAAGCATGTGGACGAACCATGGTCAGACGGAGAAATTGAATTAAATCCCATCATGAAGGATTTAATCATCAACAATTACGTAGGAGAAGACCATGTGCAAGTTGTCAAGAGGAAACAGAGCAAGCGACATAAGACAACAGAAAAAATTGAAGCAGTCAAAAGCGTTGGAGAAAACCAACCTTTTTGGCTTGATATGTTAAAAGAAGAAATTTCCAAGCTTAAGTAGATTGCAGGTTAAATTTATTATGTGCCAAAGAATTTTACAATAATATTGACAAGTGGGCTTCAAGGCAGAAAGCCTCAGATGTGTCAGTTTTGTTTCGTAACGTCCTCTATAAATAGGAGTTTGGCTGTTGTATGTTGCTATTTTGTAACTCACAGATATTTTTTAGAAATTTGGGGAAGATGATTTGTTTCGAATCTCGGATGTAATTTATATATACATGTTATTATGGAGATAGATAAAGGGTTGGATGGAGAAAACATGGGCTTGCCCTCTTAGCAGGAAGGTTTTGTAAAATCCTGGAGCTAAAGTGAATATACAATGTAGAAGCAAATTTTTGAACTGTTTATGAAAAGATTCTTTTTGGTTGTGATACGAGATCTGTCTTCTTTCATAGTGTGTATTTCTTGTGTCTTTGAAATCTCATTTACAGTTTCCTCTTTTAAATTGGAGAATTAAAAGTATGGAATTCGTCTAATGATGCTCTAGACTTAGCAATTTAAGATCATGTGTGTATTTATTCCTAACTAATTCAGAATTCATTTTTATATGCTCTGATGCATTTATGTGTTTTCCTTTTCCCTCTTTCGCCGTGCAAATTTCAATTTAAACTCAGACTCATGGCCTCATTTAGCCTTTTTCCTCTTGATAGTTCCAATGATTTGTCAATGCTTTATTCATTTCTGACTCCATAGCCCAAATGTCACCCTCATTTCTTCAGCAACTTTATAATACTCCCCCAAAACAAACCAAATCTAGCCAATGATTTCCAAAGAAATATTAATTGACACAAGAGATCCCTCTCTGAGTTGAGCAGGCTAGTGCTTCAACTCTAAAGTAGGTTGAAATAGTTACCTCTGTCATTTGTCCATTCAGCCAGAAAATTTTTACAGAGTGCTAACACTCCCCTTGCCTGAAATCTCCTTGGGTTTCTCCCTCTTCCTAGATGCCTTGATCTTCCTCTAAATAATCTCTCCCCTTTTGAGCAAAGGATATCACTCTGATGTAATGCTAAAGACATATCTCTCATGCTCCCCCTAGAACCATGCCTCTGTGCTCTTTCTCCAAGTATATGGATCTTTTTCCAAGTATTTACCTTTTCATATGATAAATGTCTCCTCCCGGAATCATGGGAAGAAGAATGACTCCCCCTATGGGTATGTCTCCCCTTTTCTTCTCTTCAATATGAACAATATGCTACCACTGAAATATGCTTCTATTGCAAATGCTACTCCTCAGCTGGAACATAGATCAACTTCTCAAGAATGATCCTCTCTTCCTATGACGATCCTTGGACCTATCCAAGCATCAAACTCATGCCATACCATACATCATGAATTAAAATATATGTCAACAATGAATAGAGAATCATGAATAAAATATCAACCAAGTACATCCTGTGCCATATTGTGTTCCAACCATTGAAAACACCCATGTACATCAACCATCTACATCAATACCATACAATATACCATAAGGTATCATCAATGAAGTGTATCAACCATATTCCAAGAACATGTGCCAACCATGTATCATCCATATGCTTCTACCAATATGCCAACCATGTGACTCAAACAAGTGTCATATCACCCATGACATGATTCTACCATGAACCAAGTGCCACAACCATGTATCTCAATAAATCAAGTGTCTCAACTATGTCATTCCATAAATCATGTGCCAAAGTATATGATAAACAAGTAATACCAATGGTGTACTTTAGCCAAGTACCACAAACATATGCCATCTATGAGTGCATATTGCACTAAGCATGTATCACCATCTGTACCAAGAAAGTGCATGAACCATGCACCAATGCCACAACAAGATGAACTAAAATCAAGATGTGCCATATGCACCATACGACATGTGCCAATCATACATCAACTATATATCAATCTATGACTCATCAATGATGTACAACATGACCACCTCATCAACTCATCAACTACATGTCCCAAAATGTAGCTCAACCATATGCCAAATGCATGCACCAAGATATCCAACAAATATGCCTCCAGTAATACATCATAAGGTATATCAAGGGAACTCAAAAGATGTACCAGCCATGTACCCCAATAGATCAGCCTCAAACTCCATTCACTATAGTAAATACTAAGCATCCAATAATACATGTACTAGAAGTGTGCTTTCAATAGATCAACGACTTCTCTAGCTAGAATCATATCATCATATGATCATGATATATCTCATAACCAAAGTGCCACAACTTCATTGTCATAACCAACATTGTTCTTCAAAATAAAATGCCTCAATCCATATCCTAGAGTTAGTATCATGTATCTAGGATAGACATTCAACACTCAACCATATGTCACCACCATCAAATACATATGCCAACATATAATCATGAACACCTGCAACAAACCATGTCAGACCCTGCAAAAAACAATGTCAAACCCTGCAACACAAAGTTATACCATCATATCATGCTGCAACTCATGTGCATATCCTTTTTCCCAAGGCTCTTTACCACAGATACGTGGCCTACTGCACAGACAACTCGCGTATGTATGCGACCTATTCATAGGTCAGCTTGCATATGTACGTGACTGTTACCATTGTAACCCACGTATGCTTCTGAAGATGAAAAACTTGAGCTTCCCTTAAGGCTGTCATTTTGTTTTGACTGTTCAATTTTCGTCATCCACTTCTGAAGGTGTCCTAGCTTCTCAAAAATTGAGCTCTGAGCTTCCATATTTTCAAAAATTTATTCCTTCCTAACTTCATGCCTTCTTCTAGTCATGCTATATGAAGTGCTCATCATGGAATTTCTTCTTGTGTTCCAACAATCCTGGGATTTGTGGCCAAATCCACTACATTTGTAGCATGTCATGGTGTGACAATAAGCAACAGTGTGTCCTACTTGATCACATCTCCAACACCTTAGGGTGTTATGAAATCTTTCATTATCTCTCCTTGCATAAAATCTGCATTCCAAATATCTATGACCATATTCATTACATGAGTAACAGTGACCATGAAAAACATTTTCATACATTAGCTTCGGTGTCCATATTGAAGGTGTCTCTCTTATTTGAGGTGTAAAGATGGCCTCTTGATGTCTTCCTTTCTTTGTTCTTTTGAAACTTTCCTTGCCTTGTGTAGATGGTTGGCTTGCGACATTATTTCCATCATTTGAGAGTGAGGGGCTTACCTCATGCTTCTTTGATGTGCTTGCTTCTACATGTGTAGCTTATTTCTTGTATCCAAGACCTGATTTATCATTTGGTGATCTTTGACTATCCAAGATCTCATTCAATATTGTTGAGTTATTCAAGAATTTGTTTGACTTCTCTACTTTCTTTCTAAGATCAACAACTTCAGCTTCCAAATTATGACATGACTCTTCCTTTTCGTTTACTTGATTCTTTAATAGTTCCTCTATCATTTTTTCTTCTTCAATTTGGGTCTTGAGATGGACATTAAATTCAAGACTTTTTCTAATCTCATCATCTAGATTCTCATTCTCTTCTATTTCATTCTTTATTCTTTTGATCTCTTCTTCTTTTTCTTCTAATTGAGTCTTTTTACTTTCTTCTTGTTCCTTGAGCATTTCCTTTAACTTCAAGATATGCCTTTGATTCTTTTTAAGAAACTTTTTAGTGTTCTCAAAAAGATAGCTATATTCTATGTAACAATGGTCATAGTTGTACTCAAATAGACCCCATTCAACTTTCCTTTTAAGCTCTGATAGTTTCTTCTACTTCCTCCATGGGATAACTATCATCTAACTCTACAAAAACTATTTCTAGCTTTTCTTCTTCACTTGTAGAGAAATATTCAACATCATCACTTTTTGAAATATTGCAATCGAGGGTTTTTGGATATTCTTTACCTTCATTGGAATTGTCTTCAAGATATTCCTTTTTTCTAGCATCATCACATTTAGAATCATTGCAATCAAAGGATTTTGGAGATTCTTTACCTTCATTGTTCTTGATGGAGTTGTCTTTAGTGTATTCTTTCTTTCTTTGGTATGTCTCCTCTATCTTTAGCCATAGATCCTTGGCGGAGGTGAATTGTCCCATGCTCTCTTTGATAGAACTTGAGAGTCCACTAAGAATGGTCTTGAGAGCCAATGCATCATTCTTATTTTCTTCCCTTTGAGCTGGAAACTTTGACTTGTTCTTCAAAGGAACTGATCCACCAATAGTTGCTTTCCAAACACCTGCTCCTATTTCCTTCAAATGCACTTTCATTTCTATTCTCCATGTAGAATAATTTTCCTCATCAAGCATTGGAACTTCATCATCCATTTGTGTGTCCATGTATATCCTCCAAGATTGTTAAGGATTATAGTGAAGGCCTTCTCTGATACCAATTGTTGGACACACCGACCACACTGAGAGGGGGGGTGAATCAGTGTAGGGATCTTTTTCAAACTTCCCTTCACAACACCCCTTAGTTAGCAATCACTATTTACTCATTACTTATTGTTGTCATTTATAACCAGTTAAATGTGAACATACATCAACAACATATACCAGAAACATATATCATCAATAAGTCATCACCACAAGGAACACAAAAAACACAAGATGTATGTACAATTTCCTTTTTATTACGGACTACAATCCTTGGTTTATCAACAACAACTAAATAGAGTTACAAATCCACAAGAGCTCCAGCTCTAAAATGCACGAATCAGCTTACACAACTCATCACGAAATGAGAAGAGGAATCAATCCACAATAGGTACACAACCTGTCAGTAGTGCAACACGTGTATGTACACGCCCTACCAGTAGTACAACTCGCGTATGTACGCACCCTGTCTGTACTACAGCCTGCATATTCCTTCTGAACAATTAGGGTTTTTCTCTCCTTGATAAACTTAGATCCTTTGTAGCCTTCAGTCACATATACTTATGTCTTTCACTTTCCAATTTGAACCATAACCAATCAAAACACATCTATACTCTCCCACAACTTACTCATGCTCCTCAACCATACAATATGAATGGTACTTAATCATGTATAAAAAACCAATATGTTATGGCAATCATATCAGTATTGAACCATAAGAGTGTTGCTCAATATATCAATCAACCAACATAACCATATCACAACATCCATACCAAGAATGCCTCAAGAATTCACCATACAATAAGCAAGAGTATCCATCAAGACAACTATGTAACCATACCAAAGTTTCTATGGAAGATCTAAGCCCATAGAATGAAGATCTAGAACTTACTTCAGACTTCAAGAACCTGTCATCAGCTCACACTCAAATCTTCATGACTTTCTTCAACTGTACATGCTCTATCCTCCTTCATCCTACGTGTGTATGCACTCTGGCTCACTGCATCCCACGTATGTATGCTCTCTAGCCCACTGTTGCTCGTGTACTCCTTCAAAAACTAGGGTTTCTAAAATTCTGAAACTTTCATCGTCAAGATCTGTTGGCCCTCGACCAATTTTTGAGGAAATCTTGGTAAGGTTTGACCACTTTGTGGAATTCGACGTAGTGATCGAGGAAGGAGCACCTAGGTGAAGCTGAGACTGAGATCACAGGATCTCACTTGTTTTGTGGAACTAGCAAGGGGTTCATTAGGGTTTTTGTTATGGGTTATGGGATGTTGTCCCATGGTTTTACCCATGATTAGGCATTTTTTTAAGGAATGTAAAAGGATAAATAAGAAAGAATGTAATGTAGTAAGTAGTCACTAGCTAAGTGAAAAAGAGGATTAGAGAGCGAATTATAAGTGGCTAACTGCAAGTAGTTCTGAGTTTCTTTGTGCAGTAGACTATGTATGTAAGGATCTGTGTTTGATAAAGGAGTTGGCTCTGTGCCTTGACCTGATTTTGGGAAGGTGGATCTGGTGCTTAGTGCGCAGATCACCTTTTCGGTGCGAAGCTTGGCTCTATGGATTAGTGCACAAGAGCAGATGAATGTAAGATATTCAGAAGAATAATAGAGAAGAAGAAGAAGTTGGTGGATGTAGCTCCACACTGGGGGGAACCACGTATATCTTGTGTTGATGGTTTTCTTTGTGCTATGTTATGCATTCCATTTATCTACTTAGTGCTTTTGTTATTATGTATGTTAGATAGATCTATGAATGCTTAGTGTTTTATTTATGTTGAATGTGCTAGATCTAACTTATGATGCTAAGTACGATGTGTATGTTGTCATTGTTCCTGTGTCGATCTGTACTTTGGGTTTGAGCTGCGATGTGAATAAGACTAATGGGTTGATTTACCTACTCTGTAGAAGTGTTATAATCACATATTTGTGTCCCAGCTTGGTTACAAACACCTGAGTCCTGTAAGCCCCCCTGCCTCTACCTTGGGTGAGACTTCCCCTACTTCAGAGGTGTTGTCAAAAGGACCGGTAGTTAGGGTTTTGTTGGTGCATTGTTTAATCATTAAACCCTCGGTCTACCCATGTGCCAACAAATGGTTCTGTTGTCGGCACCTGAAACTGTGATTTTTTGGAACTGAAGTAAATAAAAGAGAAGATTTGTGTGTAGATCTGTTGCTATAGTGTGTAGTATTCTACCTGAATTACGAAGCTTTGTGCTAAAAAGGAAAGCCAATCTGAAAAAAGAGGTAAGATCTTAAAATTTTGTGATTTGATAAGAGTAAGATAAGCGAAATTGTTTTTTTCGAAAGCATGAATCTAGGTATGGTTGATAGATTATGTCCTAGTCTGAAAATTAGGCCGCAGTTGGAAGAAAGATTTGTTCTAAGTAAAGCTAATAAAAATGAAGAAAGATATGGTATTCCTATGCATAGAAAGAATTTTTGGATTAATAAGTGGATGCAGAAACCTAGAAAGAACTTTTGCAGATTGCAGGTTCAGCACTGTGATCCTAGTGCACAGTATAGAAGAGGTTGGGGAATGTTTAAAAAAAAAAGAGGATTGACATTATGTTATAATTGCAGAAGACTGGGATATCTTACTAAGGAATTCCCTGGTACATGACCTATTTGTCTTTGTTGTAAATTTGTTGGTCATGAGGTTGAGGATTGTCCAAAGATGATTGATAAAGATGAAAGGATGAATATGAGACAAGAGAACTACGAAGGAAGTCAAGAGAATAAGAGCATGTTAGAGAATCGTCAAGAGAATGAGTCAAAGAAAGCTCAGACTATGTTATCACAGTTGAAAGAAATGATGAATGATTACAAAGATGTCAGTTTACCAGAGATCCTGAAAGTAAAGCAATGCATAAGTACAAGAATCAAAGACTTCAACATAGACTGTGTCTTGGATGAAGAAATACAAGTGAATATCATGACAGAGGAAACTTGGGAAATTTTGGGGAAGCCCACTGTGATACCTTCATTGGGGAGAATAGGCTTGTTCAAAAGAAATATGATAACCCTATGTGGAAGTGTTACTAATGTACCTGTTATCATCCATGGAACATCGACAAAAGAGGAATTTGAAGTCATTAAGTTTGTTGAGAACAACGCCCCTTTTTCCACTTTTGTTAGGAAAGACTTGGATTGAAAAATATCAAATCAAAAGGAAAGCAGAAGAAGAAGCTACAAAAAAGAAAAAGCAAGAACTAAGGGATTTCAGAGCTAGAAAAATAGATCCACTGAAAGAATAACGAGAAGTTAAGTCAAAGCAGTAGAAGGCAAGAGAGTTAGTTTTCTAAGTCGGAAGAATGCAAGAAGATTTGAAGGACTCATCCATGCAAGAAAGAAACCCCTTGGAAGCACATCAACAGTGAGAAGTCATTACGCCAGGAGAAGATAAGAAGAAGAAGGTAAAGAGGATTCCAGAAATAGTTAGGGAGACTCATATCACAGGAAAGAAGGCAAGGAAGCTCCGTAAGAAGAAAGCCAATTTAGAAAATATAGAGGAAGCTACAGAGAACAGATGGAAGACTTCACAGGAGTCAAGTCCACAGGATTTGAACCTTGCCAAAATAACAGAACCACGCAGAATGGGACTTCACCCCAGTGAAGCTATATGAATGTTGGAGGTGTCTCGATCATTAGAACGACGCTCCAGAATGGCTAGGAAACACATTTATGGGTGAATAGACCATGTTTGGGACATTGAGACCGCGCCATAACGGATAGATTTGCATTGATTGAGGCATTCCTATCCATTGTACGAGTTCGTTACAATGCTCTCTTATTTAACCCATCAGACGTTGCGCTAGGAGCACTTTTTGCTACCCGTGATTATCTAAGAACAAGAAGAGAAGTGATTGTGTGTCGAGCCGTGTTATTATACATCGTTGTCCATTTTTATACCACACTTATCTATTCACCTACCCTGACCTATTTGTTAGCAGCGAGAATGTCGATCGAACGCACTGAGCTAGAGAAGTGCTTCGAAGACGCTCTGAAGAAGTTTATGGCTGATAAAGCTATGTTTGAAAGAGTACAGGCATCATTGACCAAGGGAATCTAGGCTTCCCTTCAACTGGACATCGTTCAAGTCGTTTCAATCCTGTGACTAAGAAGTGAAGTAAGAATCACGATGATTTGGCTAATGCGAAGCAGATCCCATAGATCTTACTAGATTATATCTTGCCTCTGGCTGGCACGGTTAACTGCGACAACATCCCATGGGACTTTGAGTACACATTTATTACAACATACATTCTGAAGGGAATACACATAGTGGGAAGTCAGTTGGGACAGATCCCACTACTGAAGAATAGTGATTTCAACCTTAGAGACAGAAAGAACTATGCCATGCTGGAGCCTCACAGATATTTGACAAAGACCAATAGGAAGAAGCCTCTCATCATCGCCCTGTCTTGGATAAAGGAGCTTGTGCAATACACTATACTCAATGTAATGAAGATTCCTCATTTTGGCTGACACCAGGAGGTTAACACTTGTGTTAAACTCCTCTTGTCGTGCTATCATGGTGGATACTTGTGGCTCGATAGGAGGATTACTGTAGATTTGGAGTTGATCCACTTGATTAAAGGATCGAACATGCAAGGACCCGACCCTCAGCAATTCTACCCTAGGAAGGCCTCATACCACTCCCTGGCACAGTGCATAAAGGAGGCATACGACGAAGTAGAAAAGGGAAAGCGAGGCTACAAGGTAGCCTCTATCAAGGATGACGTAGTGTGCCTTTCTTGCCAACTCATAGCTGGCAAGCTCGTTAGAAAGAACCACCCCACACAGGTCACTGGGTTTGTGGTGGACCTCGCAAGGAAATGTGTGGAGGGAATGAAAATGAATTGGGTGAGTTACCTCATCAACGAGCTTGAGAAATACTGTTGCAAAGCACATGATTAGGGATACGAGTTCCACTTCAGTTGGATACTCATGTTGATTGAATTTGTCGCTTGGAAAATGCCTGAGGGGGCAAATTTTCCAGAAATTGAACCATCAGAGCCATTGGCAGCTATATTCTCTACATTATGGTATATGAATGACATGTCGAAGCAATGGCAATAGAACGTAGTGTTCCATGCCTACTATAATCAAATGAAGTTTTCCATCGAGTCATTCGCATTCATGACACCGTGCACCTTGCACCAGTACAAACTGATAACCAAGTTCCACTCATATCCTCATTTTATATATATATATATATACATACATATATATACATATATATATACATATATATATATATATATATATATATATATATATATATATATA
>ML785221.1:784052-805079 GCA_009831015.1 Picea engelmannii | reverse complement strand
TAACTGCATGTAGAGATGAGAGTAAGGAGGAGCTACAATCTTATTATAAGCTGAAAAATGAAGACATGGAGCAGATCATGAAGGAATGGCCGGAAGAATTTCATGCACCTGTCCCCAATACTGACATTATAGGAAGCCCCTTGGTCACCTGGTTCGAGCATGGAGGACATTTGTCACATACCCACTACCATAATCACAGTTTTCGTTGATTTCTGCAGAATTAGAGCCCTCGAATTACCTACGGAGGCCTAGCGCAAGCTATCTCTTTCTCTCTTTGTGTTCCCATGTGATCGCGGGTCATGATCACAAGTCAAATAATCATGGTGCCTCTTTGTATTTTGTCCCTCGGTGCAACAGTGATGTCGAATCGTTCGACTCTGCAACCACTGAACCCCGGCAGGGCTAGCAATTGGCCAATAGGGACGAATCCCTACAGGGTTAGCAGGTGGCCAATAGGAACGGCCCTGTCGCGTAGTTGAGTGCCTTACAGGTGGTGAGAGGGGAAACATGACATGGTGGGTGGCGTGACAGGAGACGGGTCCCACTTCACACGCCACACCATTCCGGACCCCCCCCATTAAAGGCAGAATGGAAAGGGGGGTCCGGAAAGGGGGGTTGATCAAGGTGAATTGATCCTGACCATTCCCGAGTTGCATGCTCGATTCTGGACCCACCCCCCCACCGCTAAAGGCAGAACAACAAGGGGGATCCGAAATTAAACCTCAGTCGTAGATCTGGGTGGGTGGACCTTGGTCGTCTAGATTTGCTCACCATTTACCCTAAGGCGCATTCGCGCCCGGGCTTAAAGTTGACATCTCTTCTCCACATCTGACGGTCATTATAGACCCTAAGATCCCCCCAAGGAATCTCATCCATTCATCAGGATTTAACCACATGCTAACATCTCCATATTATAGGTCGGGATTTATCAAGGCGAGAGCCCGACCTCTCGTCAACGGAACTCCCAAATCCCCGATTCTCGATTTTCTGATACGGGTAATCTTTTGACACGTAGCCTCCTTAAATTGGATGTTCCAAATCTGTCCCGGGGTTTCCACCATGGAAATTCCAGATCTCTCATCACCAGGACTCCCGATTTCGTGATTCCCGATTTCTTGAAACGGGCAATCTCTCGACACGTAGCCTCCTTAAATCAGACGGTCCAGATCTATCCCAGGGTTTCCACAATGGAAAGTCCTGATCTCTCATCACCAGAACTCCCGAGTTCTCGACTTTTGATTTCCCGAAATGGGTAATCTCTTGACACGTGGCCTCCGTTATTCGAACGGTCCAGATCTATCCTGGGGTTTCCACAATGGAAAGTCCCGATCTCTCATCACCAGAACTCCCGAGTTCTCGACTCCCGATTTCCAAAAATGGGTAATCTCTTGACACGTGGCCTCTGTTATGCAGACGGTCCAGATCTATCTCGGGGTTTCCAATGGAAAGTCCCAATCTCTCCTCACCAGAACTCTCGAGTTCTCGACTCCTGATTTCCTGAAATGGGTAATCTCTTGACAGATCCAACAGCTGTCGGGTTTTTTAGCCGAGATCTAACGGTTCAGACAGGTTCCTAACTTTTGCATTCTCCCACGACTTCCTGAACGTGGAAAAATCAACGGTCCATATGTTCTCATGGACCTTGGGGATCTACGATCCCAATCTCTTCGCTACCCACGAAGACACAAAGAAACCAAGTGGTAAGGCATTTAACACCCTACTTTCTCCTACCAATATAATGATCGTGTGTGACCACAGATTTCCCAACGGGATCTCGTCCGTCGATCACCACCTATCAAGGTTAAGGCTCTTAACATCCTACTTTCTCCTACCAAATCTAATGGTCATGAGTGACCACAGATTTCCCTACGGAATCTCGTTCGTCGATCACCACCTATCAAGGTTAAGGCACTTAACTTTCCAGCTTCCTCTTCTTATCTGACGACCGTGAGTGACCACCGATCTCCCGATGGGATCTCATCCATCGATTCGATACTTATCATGGATTTCTTAATGCCTTGCACTTTTGCGTCCTCCTTCCAGGCTCTTGATGGGATTTTCAAGAAGGGTAACTCTATGGGGAGGTTTACCCAGGGTACTATCTGAGGCAGTTAAGGGTATCTCTCTCTCTCAAGAACCAGGCGTGAAGTCTAAATTAGATCAGTATACATATAAACAATGATTTAAGAGAACATAAGCCATATGTAGTCTTTCCATCTAAACATACAAATACCAGTACTGATCAAGACACCATACATAAATTCTTATAATGAAATCATTCACAATTTCACAACTTATGATCATAAATGTCAGAATACATATATTTCAAGATGTCAAAGGCAAAACACTTATCAAAAAGTAACACCAGGGGTTATGCAACTGCTGAGAGGGGTGATCGTTTCCACCCAATCGTAGGCTCAACGACTCCCAGTGGATTTACCACTAGCCACCCCCGAGCTGAGACCACGATGCTGTGAGACTACATCTCTATTTTCCAGTGACCAGAAGCGAAGGTTACTGTCCTTCCTCTATGCTATCACTCACTCTCCATATCACCAGAGTTCTCCCCTCACATCTGCCCCCCAATTTATTCTCTCCCATGCCTTATCCTCTTGCGAGGTTGCGTGTGGCACGATTTCCCTCATGTTGGTCAGGCCTGACGGCTCTACAGATGGTCGGTTCACCTCCCATCCCTCATTAATTCCTGAGGATCCATCTACCTACCATCCTGCGAGACATTTAATTCGGGGCCAGCAAGCCACTTTTGTTTCTCCGAGCCAGTGAAGTCCAAATACGGTATTGAGTCTTGGTGGAAGTTAACGCCACCTTTCCAGGTGCCTTCCACCACCATCGTGGTCTCTTTTTCAGCACTTCCCCTCTCAGCAGTCCTGCAATATATACATTCATAATATTATTTACATTCATCGACCTTGTTCATAAGGTCCAGTCACATCATACATTCACATTTTCATCATGCTTTAGCATGGTAATTCCTATATTAGGATTAATTACAAATTTGGGGGAAACAGGGTGTTACAACATTATAGTGCGAAGAAGAAGAAGAAAAAGGAGGAAGTTCAGAATATAAAGATGGATGAGGAGGACAGTGCCTCAGAAGAAATTGGATCTAGCTTGCCCGCAACACGAGGTGGAGGAGAAGACCAAGCAGATGGACAAGGAGAAGGGGAAGAAGGATAAAAGCAAGGAGAAGGAAAAGCTACACTGATGAAATATTCCCTTACTAAAATAGAAACACCATGAAAGAGAAAGGTTTCTCCGCAGAAACCTTCGGCAAGAAAGAATACCCTCACTAGAAATCCCTAGTTAGAGGCCACACTCACGGAGGATGACATCGGTCTAGTCCATAGAGCCATGGAGGATGCTTCAGAGGACCTCTTAAAGAGATATGGAGAGAAGTAGGAGGAGTTGTATGAAAGAGTCGAGAAGGAACTAAAGGAAATACAACAAGCTATTCAATGGGTCCGCGCAGTACCTACTGTGCCTTCCTCGTCGAAGACTGCATAATTGGGGGATGAGCCTGCCCAATTGAGAAGATTAGTAGATGCAACAAAGATGTTATCATTGAAATTTCATCCGCAAATGGTTACAGAAATCCAGCATCGCCAAACACCTATTAGTTCATCCATGGTCCAAAAAATTCATTTCCAAAGGGCACAAACTATACAATTGGTTATAAAATTAGGATGCGCTTAGAATGCAAAGGAAGCGCACGCACATGCGCCAGTCGAAAATTCCAGAAAAGTGCACATGTGCCCGATGTGCGACTATGGATGCAAAAATCCCCGCACACTTTAGAACGATGCATTAATGATTCTAGTCAGTCTCCCACCCACTTCTGGTTCAACTCCCAAGTCGATTTGACCCCCAAATTTGAGCTGAATTTGAGTGGGGGGCTGGTCAAAGACCTAAAGGTGCCCTAAAGGGCCCCTTGTTCACACTAAAGACTAGTTGGATAATGCCTCAAATCATTTCTATAAAAAGAGGCCATGGGTGCACTATATTTCCAAGAATCTATTTGTATTATTATGCTTCCTCTATTCTCCTGCAAGGAACCTCTTTCCTCATTGGAGCATATAAGCACCATTTCATTGGGCCATTCACATCACCTCTTTAGTGAATGAGCTTTGGATTTCTTCACCATTTTCTTTTGTATTGCTATTTGTAAGAAGAGCTCTCTCATTGGAGGTTCAATATCCCTCCCTTGGAGGAAGAGGGGATCCATAAGTCTTCCTTTCTCTTTGGTGTTTGCCCACTAATACAATCTACCATTGGTGGCATGAATATCAGTTTTTCTTTTGTTCTATTTCCCTTATGCACCTTAGTTTAGTTTCTTTAATTGTTGTTAGCTTAGTTGTTTATTTTCCTATTGTGCTTGATGTGTCTAACTCTTGCACTCATTTATGTCCTATCTAGCTAACCCAACTGGACTTGTAAGTGTCCTCATTTTTCTCATTTAGGTGACGAAAAGGATACAATAGATTGGCGACTCCATTGAGTATAGGTATCAATTTCCTCCCCATTTGGGTTGATTAAGAACTTATTTTTTATTTATTTGAGTTACAAGGATCATAACCGACCCAAGCCTACCTACAAAAAGATAAATTTAGAGCTGAGATAAGAGAATTTCATCCAAAATTTTCTTCCTGGCCGTGCATCAGAAAGTGCGTGTGTTTTTCAGCCCACGGGCGCACCTTCCGACCACGTGCGCCAAGAGAACTTTGTTCCTCGGTGCATTCTGTGCATGTGTGCCAACAGGTCATTGTTTATCCGTGCATTGGTGCCACATGCACCTCTGTCTACTCTGTGACCAACACATCTGTCCAGAAATTCAACATTGTAAGAGTTTTTGTGGTATTTTTTAAGGCCCGTAGCCTTCTAAATATTGATTCTATGCAAATTGTAATATGAACCATGCTTAGATTCCCTCTCCACATGAAGGGTTATTCAAAACATAGGCACTTAGGGGGTTAAAATCCATATTTTTCCTCTTTTTTCTTTCATTTTTTCACATGGATGGCTTGCTTTGACGGTAAAAATTAAGTTGGAATCATTCAATATCACATATATAAACACTCGCTTCGAGACCAGAAATCAAACTTCAATCATAGAGTATGCTCTTCTCTTGCACCATAAAGCGATCTTGAGAATCATAAAAATGATTGAAAGAAGATTTCATCTCCCTTAAAGACAAAATCTTTAGGAGAGGACAACAACCCCCTTTGGGACTCCTCTTAGTTTCTTTTCAAAAACATCTTAAATTTGTAAGGGCCCATACATGCCCACATGCTGCAAAGATAGGATAGTTTGAAGCTACTTTCTTAGTTTACATCACTAGGGGAGTTTAAAGGTTATTGTAAAGAGCCCATACATGCTCACATGTCCACAATCTAGGATAGTCTTTTGAATCTTTCTTAGATTAAATCACATTAGGGAGTTTAAAGGATTGGTAAGGACCCACATGTCCACATTCTAGTTCTCTAGGGACTTTTAAATTTCGCATGGTTGTACCAATGACATCTAGTAATATAGTTAATCAAGACTTGTAAGTACCACATGAAGTCCACATGTTGCAAGGTGACACCTAACTTATTAAAAATTTGGCACATTTTTATCACTTACTCACACACAAAGTCACTACTCACTCACATAGTTTCATCTCGAATTGTGGAGTTTGAAGTAAGTAATCCCCAAAAGAGATTATGAAACACCCCACCCTTTTTCTTGAAGGAACTATCCACTCCCACTTAATTTGAACAAGATTGGTTCACACCCTCAATCTCACCAACAACCACATCTAAATATTTTCTAAAAACTCATTAATTTTTCCTCCACAAGAGGTACCAAAAGAAATTTTTTAGTTTCTCATATCACTTGTCTCTCTCATTGGGGGTTCAAGATCCCTCCCTTGGAGGAAGAGGGAACCCATAAGTCTCCTTTTCTCTTTGGTGTTTTCCCACTAATACAATCTACCATTGGTGGCATTAATATCGGTTTTTCTTTTGTTCTATTTCCCTTATGCACCTTAGTTTAGTTTATTTAATTGTTGTTATCTTAGATGTTTAATTGCTTATTGTGCTTGATGTGTCTAACTCTTGCACTCATTTCTTTCATGTCTAGCTAACCCAACTGGACTTAGAAGTGTCCTTCTTTTTCTCATTTAGGTGACGAAAAGGATACAACAGATTGGCGACTCCACTGGGGATAGGTATCAATTTCCTCCCCATTTGGGTTGATTGAGAACTTATTTTTTATTTTTTTGACTTGCAGGGATCATAACCGACCCAAGCCTACCTGCAAAAAGATAAATTTAGAGCTGAGATAAGAAAATTTCATCCCAAATTTTCTTCCCGACCGTGCATCAGAAAGTGGGCGTGTTTTTTAGCCCATGGGTGCACCTTCCAACCACGTGCGCCAATAGCACTTTGTTCCTCAGCACATTCTACTCATGTGTGCCAATAGGTCTTTGTTTATCTGTGCATTGGCACCACATGCGCCTCTGTTTACTCTGCGACCATCACATATGTCCAGAAATTCAACACTGTAAGAGTTTTTGTGGTATTTTTGAAGGCCCATAGCCTTCTAAATATTGATTCTATGCAAATTGTAATATGCACCACACTTAGATTCCCTCTCCACATTAAGGGTTAGTCGCACTTAGGAGGTTAAAATCCATATTTTTCCTCTTTTTGCTTTCATTTTTCCACATGAATGGCTTGCTTTGACAGTAAAAATTAAGTTGGAATCATTCAATATCACATATATAAACACTCACTTCAGGACCAGAAATCAAACTTCAATAATAGAGTATGCTCTTCTCTCGCACCATAAAGCGATCTTGAGAATCAGAAAAATGATTGAAAGAAGATTTCATCTCCCTTAAAGACAAAATATTTAGGAGAGGACAACAACCCCCTTTGGGACTCCTCTCAGTTTCTTTTCAAAAACATCTTAAATTTGTAAGGGCCCATACATGCCCACATGCTACAAAGATAGGATAGTTTGAAGCTACTTTCTTAGTTTACATCACTAGGGGAGTTTAAAGGTTATTGTAACGAGCCCATAAATGCTCACATGTCCACAATCTAGGATAGTCTTTTGAAGCTTTCTTAGATTAAATCACATTAAGGAGTTTAAAGGATTGGTAAGGACCCACATGTCCACATGCTAGTTCTCTAGGGAATTTTACTTTCCGCAAGGTTGTACCAATGGCATCTAGTAATATAGGTAATCAAGACTTGTAAGGACCACATGATGTCCACATGTTGCAAGGTGACACCTAACTTATTAAAAATTTGGCACATTTTTATCACTTGCTCACACACAAAGTCACTACTCACTCGCATAGTTTCATCTCGAATTGTGGAGTTTGAAGTAAGTCTCCCCCAAAAGGTATTCCGAAACACCCCACCCTTTTTCTTGAAGGAACTATCCACTCCCACTTAATTTGAATGAGATTGGTTCACACCCTCAATCTCACCAACAACCACATCTAAATTTTTTCTAAAAACTCATTAAGTTTTCCTCCACAAGAGGTGCCAAAATAAATTTTTTAGTCTAGGTAGGATCTCGGGGACAGGAATCCAAATAAATCCCCATTATTTGGTTCTCACGTCTTCAAACATTAGAAGTTGTCAAATAGGGAACTTTAAATCCTCCAAGTCAAGTGTTCCTAGCACCATAAGGCAGGGAGATACCCATGAAGGGTTGAAGTCCTTGAGGCACCCACCTCTTGGACAGGATCTAGCCCGTGACCCATTTCTAAGGCTGAAAATCTAAATTTCGCACTTTGACCGAGGTACCTAGTGACCAAAATTTAGGACATCTACCTAGGTGGAAATTGTGGGCTGCAATTTCACCTTGATCGGATTTTGTGCGGCTATTGGGAAATATCGCCAGCTCTTTCGGGATATGAACCCTCTACCCCTCATTATAACTGATTGTTTCATCCTTCACTAGTTCCTCTTCTGGTGGCTTCAGACCCCTTTGTTGAGTGCTATTGGAAGGTCCACTACTATTTGAGAGGAAGGACGTTACGTATTTTTATGACACAAGAATTTTCTTTCTTTGTGCTCCCACGCCGAGAAAATACACCTACCCACATATATGTTTATTTGTTAATTGATTTATGTATGATGCTCTTGTGATTACAAAATGATTGTGACATATATTGTGAACTTCCAAGTTATACAAAGTCTATTTTTTGTTTATTACTCTCATCACCAATTTCAAACATTCATTTTGCTATTCGGACTTCAGAGGGAATCCACAGAACCCTCACTGTTCCAGATGCTTGCAAAATCTCCCTCCAATTCGAGGAGGAGTTTCTATTCTTTCCAACTCATCAGCTCAACCTTCTAACACCCCTGTGAATAATAACCAAAAGGGGGTGTTAGACAAAGATGTTGAAAACTTTGACTTCTAAGATGGCAAGGTTGAAGATGGAACAAAAACAGCCCAATAGACCTGCACAAGAGAGTGGATATAGAAATCCCAATCAATTCAGGAGACCAAATAATGTACCCCATATTTTACCAAGAGAAAGAAAAAATCAAGATGACCAAAAGGTATTACCTCCTTTTCAGAATAATGCAGCAGACGAGGAGGAAGATAACGATGGTACAGAAGAAGACTCTGCAGTTCACTTGACTGATTCTGAATCAATCCCTTTACATGTAACACAACAAGAATATGAATATACTTTGATTGCAAATTAGTTTGAGGAAGGGGATGAAGAGGAGATTGTTCAGCATGATACAATCTCAAATCTGGTTCTCAGGCACCTAAAGTAGGCATACCTATTTCTAAAAATAAAATCAGTACTTCAGGAAAGACAGGGGAAATCAAAGGTGTTCCTAATATTCAAATAGATCATTCATTAAAGAAACCTGTCAAACATAGCACTGTTGATATAAGGGAACCAGATAAACATGTCTCTGCTTTCAATCTTGAACATGAAATCAACAAAATTAAAATTCAAGTACCATTATTAGAACTTTTGAAAACAAAACCATTCATAAAAACTGTCCTTAAGGTTCTAGAAGCTCTAGCTAATGTCATTTTCTCATATACAGTCAACCTTGAAGATGAAAATCCTGCTATTACTATTGGCCCTCACGTTGAAGACAAAATTGATGCTTCTCCACCTTTCTACATTTCACTAAATATTCATGACAAGATACTGCACAATTGCTTAATGGATTCTGGTGCTTCGCATAATGTCATGCCCAAGGTGGTGATGGAAGAATTAGGGTTAGACATTACTAGACCATATCATAATCTATATTCTTTTGATTCCAAGAAAGTCAAATGTCTTGGACTTATGAAAGATGTGGTCGTAACTCTTTCCCAATTACCTATGAAGAGTGTGGTGTTAGATGTTATTGTGGTTGACATACCACCAAAAATTGGGATGCTTCTTTCGAGATCTTGGGCTAAAAAGGTAGGTGGCACTCTGCAAATGGACTTAAGCTACACAACCATACCTGTTTTTGGTGGTGAACAATGAAGATTATACAGAGAATTTAGACTGGCTTATTTGGTAAGTGATCATGATAATCCCACAAATCACCCTATATATGTTGTAGAAGATGATCTGGGCTCTTCTATTTTTCATATGGACGAGGAAATGGTAGAGGTATCAGTCAGAAAGTCAATAACTACAGTAAGAGATAGAGAAGATCATTTGGTTTGGAAAATGTATTTTGATGGGGCTAGTTCTAAAGAAGGTTCCGGAGCTGGTATTGTTTTCATTTCCCCTATCAAGGAGGTTATTCCAATGTCATATAAACTTGAATTTGACACCACTAATAATATCAGTGAGTATGAAGCTTTGTTGTTAGGATTGAAAGCTGCAAGAGACATGGGAATAGATGAGTTGTCTGTTTTTGGAGATTTTGAACTTATTGTTCACCAGGTTAGAAACATATATCAAACCAAGCAGCAAAGACTGAAACAATATAGAAATGAGGTGTGGGATTATATAGATAACTTCTTCTTGGCATTCAATATTACTTTTGTTCACAGGGATTTAAATCAACAGGCTGATTCTTTGGCATTTGCAACAAGCAATTTTAAAACTCCGATCTTTCCTAATCTGAAGTTTCAAATTGAAGTCGGACACAGACCTTCAATCCCAGATAATATAAAACATTGGCAGATTTTTAAAGATGATGATGAAATCCAGAGATTTATGAAAACCATGGAGTTTTCTAACATTTTAATTGATCAAGATGATGAAGAAGCAGAAGCAGAAATACATACTACAAAAATTCTTCAAGATACTATTGCTGGTCACAAGATCATTGAATTGAAGACAAACCATTTGCCTAAGGGTTTGGTTCCATTAGAAAGACTGTTTGATCACAATGATGTCTCCAAGAAGGTTGTTATCCAGACAAAAGAGACAGACATAGAAGACCGTGACATTAGTTCAGATGTAAATCCTAGGTTGGTAAAAGTATCCAGGAGATTATCAAAGAAGAAGAAGGAAGCATATATTGAATTAATGAAACAATATTCAGATATATTCGCCTGGTTTTATGAATATTTGAAAGTGTTTGATACAGAAATTGTTCAACATAAAATCCCTCTAAAACCTAGATCAAAACCTGTAAAGCAGAAAGTCAGGCAATTCAATCCTTCACTGTTACCAATAATAGAAAAGGAATTGAGGAGGTTGCTGGAAGCAAAAATTATAGTGCCATTATGATACTCAGAATGGGTAGCAAACCTTGTGCCCGTCAGGAAAAAGAACGGAGAGATAAGTCTCTATGTAGACTTCCGGAATCTAAACAGATGTTCTCTGAAAGATAATTATCCATTACCAAAGATGGATTATATCTTACAAAAGGTTGTTGGTGCAAAAATAATTTCTATGCTAGATGGATATTTAGGGTATAATCAAATAGCAGTAATAGAAGAAGACAAGAAGAAAACAGCTTTTACCACTCCATGGGGCACCTTTATGTACGAAAAGATGCCTTTTGGGCTAATGAACGCTGGGGCTACATTTCAAAGAGCTATGGATATAGCTTTCATTGGCGAGAAAGACAAGTTTGTGGTAATTTACCTTGATGACATCACTGTATTTTCAGCATCAAATAAAGATCATTTACAGCATTTGAAGCAGACCTTTGAGAAATGCAGGAAGTACGGCATATCACTTAATCCAAAAAAATCACATTTTGCCATGGAGGAAGGTAAGCTTCTTGGACATATTGTTTCGCCTGAAGGAATTAAAATAGATCTAGAAAGAGTAAAGGCTATTCAGCTAATTGACATTCCGAGAAATAAAAGTCCATTCAGTCCTTCATTGGTAAGATTAATTTTTTGAGGAGGTTTATACCTAACTTTGCAGAGATTGTCAAATACATCACTAATATTCTTAAAAAGGATGCATAAATTAAGTGGATACCGGAGGCAAGAGAATCCTTCGAAAAGATCAAGCAGGCTATTGTTTAGGCACCTGTTCTAATTAGCCCAGATTTGTCAAAGGAATTCATAATTTTTTCATTTTCATCAGAAAATACTATAGCCGTTGTTCTTCTGCAAAGAAATGAACAAGGTCATGAGCAGCCTATCTCATTCTTTAGCAAAACTCTCAGGGATTCTGAACTGAAGTATGATCTAATAGAAAAATAGGCTTATGCCTTAGTGAAGGCTGTAAAATCTTTTAGAGTATATATTCTTCAATAAAAATTTATTTTTTATGTCCCAAGCAGTGCAGTCAAAGAAATATTGGTTCAACCTGATTTTGAAGGTAAGAGGGGGAAATGGATAACAAAAATTTTGGAATATAATATCACCATAAAGCTTACCCAGCTGATAAAGGGACAAGGTCTCGCCAAATTGATGACAGAATCCAATTACAAAGCAATTGGATTATACCATCTTTCAGATATGACACAGGACCCTTCTGTTCAGATTGAAGAAAATGATTTAAAAATAAACAACAAATATGCTTCTTCAGAATGGTATAAGGACATTGTGTTTTTCTTGCTGAATTTTCAATCTCCCCCAGAATTAGATAAATCAAAATACAGATCATTAAAGTTGAAAGCTATAAACTATTGAATTATTGATCAGACCCTGTTTTGGAAAGATCCTAATATTTTTATATTAAGACGTGTGGATGAAAAAGAGGCTAAACAAATCTTTCAAGATTTGCATCATGGTGTTTGTGGAGGGAATCATCATTGGAAGGAAACTGCCTTCAAAATCCTGAGAGTAGGCTATTACTGGCTAGTTCTATTCTCAGATATTTCTTCTCAAGTCAGGGCATGTGAACCCTGTCAAAAATTTGCTGGAAAACAGAAACTTGTATCCATGCCTCTGAAACCAATCATTGCACATGGATTGTTCCAACAGTGGGGATTAGATTTCATTGGAGAAATTAATCCCGCTTCATCAGGGCAGCATAGATGGATTCTTACAGCCACTGATTACTTTACAAAGTGGATAGAAGCAATTCTGACTCGAAATACTACAGAAAAGGTAATCATGGAATTTTTAGAGGGATATATTTTTTCCAGGTTTGGTTGTCCTAAAAAGTTGGTCACTGATAATGCACAGGTTTTTTAGTCAAATTCCATTCTTGAATTCTTCAATAAATACAATATCAAATTGGTTCATTCTACTCCCTACTATCCCCAGGGAAACGGGCTGGCTGAATCTTCTAATAAGACACTGGTAAGGATTATCAAAAAGTTGCTGGCAGAAAATAAAAAAGCATGGGATTCTAAGTTGAAATTTTCTTTATGGACTGATCACATTAGAAACAAGAAATCTATTGGGACATCTCCTTTCCAGATGGTATATGGCACAGAAGCTGTCCTTCCGACTCAATTGGGCTTTCCAGTTTTGAAATTTTTGCAAGAAGAACAGGAAGAACCCAATGATGTACAAAGAAGGGTTTTTCATCTCATTGAAGTTCAAGAGGCTAGAGAATAGGTTAACCAGAAATCTGATGCTCATCAGAACAAAATCAAGGCCACATTTGATAAAGGAACCAAGAAAGATGTTTTTAATGAAGGAGATTTGGTATTGACATGGGATGCCAGGAGAGAAGATAAATCAAAACATGGAAAGTTTAATAATCTGTGGTATGGTCCTTTCAGGATAACCAAGGTAATGAACAATAATACTTTCCTCCTTCATAATTTAGATAACATTGAAATTTTTGGGGGCCCAGTGAATGGGAGGTTTTTGAATCATTATTTCATTTAAAAGTACGACAGGTTAGAGTTAGTACAATAAATTTTCTTTCAATAAAGACTCCACATACCCAATGGACTTGTTTCTTCAGTTATGAAGAGAATAAAAGATAGATAGTCACAGGGAAATAAATGAATCAGAGATAAAGGAAAGACAATGGTCTGCAGTTCTTGGATTTTAGTATCAAAACTCCATCCCTAGAAGGAGCCAATGTTAGTCTCTACTTTTGTCTTGGTTTAAGTAAGAAAACCCTGTCCTAAACCCTCCTTATCCATCCCTCATTTTTCGTTTTCAGCTGTTTTCATTTTTTAAGATTTTTTATATTTCATGGTTTGCATTAATTTTTGATGATTTATTTGAGTTTTGGTTATGAAAAACATTGTTTAAACTAGAAGTGTCTCCTTTATGCTGTTGGAATTTCAAATTTTAAATTGTCAAAACGCGCTACGGGAATAAGCCTATTCCCGTAGCGCCAAATAATCATGCCAAATCGTGTGCCTGCTATCCCGATTTAGTTATGATAATGAGATCATGAGCTAAGAGTTCATGTGTTCCCATGAGAATTTGGTAATCATCTCTAAATCCAACATGTTCAGAACATAATCTCTATACACATGCGCAGGGTTCATTTCAAGATCCCCTGCTATTAAATGATTATTATGTGATCAGTTCGAGTTGTTTTAAGTTCAACCCTGAAGGAAGAAATACAGGCATCCATTCAAAGCATCAGGCATATCAGCAATTGCAGGAAGGAAATTCAAAACCCAAGGGTGTTAGTTGCATATTTGAGTTGAAATGGCGCCAAAGCGTAGCAGACAAGTGGCCAGAATCGAACCAGAAGGTGACGAAATCCTTGAATCCTACCCTCAAACGGCTCAAAGATTCAGAGACGCTGGATGGTTTGAGTTCTTCACTACATTTCAAGGATATGATGAACAGGTTTCCATGGAATTTGCTTTGAATTTCGATGGTCATGAAGTTGAAATCGGAAAAATGTTGATGCTGGTGACAGAGTAGACTATAGCCAAGGCTTACAGGCTCATGGTTGGAGGGGAAAGATGGTGGAAGAAGGAACACGTGGTCACTGAGTTTGTGAATCAATTCCTCCTTCCAGAGAAGCAAAATCCAAATTGGAGAAGGGGAATTCCTCGCAGTTGGGTCTGACCCGAATGGCACACTAGCCTGGTGGTGATTCATAGATACATCACCTGGGAAGGGAGGTTTTATTTGATCTATATCTATCATATCAGAATATTGATGCATCTAAATGGTGACTACCCTTTAAACCTTCCTTATTTCCTGCTTAAAAGTTTGACAAAAATGTCCAAGAAAGTACAATCTATTTCCACTAATGCCAAGGGCAGTTTGTTCCATCAAGTCCTGATTAAAACCCTAGTCATGTCTGCCCTAAATGAACTACAAAAGCCCTGGAATTGGCTCACAGAATCCTTAAAACTTGTTGTTAAATCAAATAATTCAAAAAAGGGCAGAGGGAAGAAAACTGTTAAACAAGGTCGAGATGTTGCTGATGAAAACCCTGTAAAAGTTGAATCTTCTGATAGCAAGGTAACTAAAAAGAGCAGGAGTAAAAGACCTAGATGGGAGCTTGAACATGAGGTGCTTCCTGAGGAAGATGTCAAAGAAGAGACAGAGTCAGAAAATGATTCATTTGCTCAAACTGTAGTCAAGACTGAA
The DNA here is from genome assembly GCA_009831015.1 of Picea engelmannii. Taxonomy (NCBI): domain Eukaryota; kingdom Viridiplantae; phylum Streptophyta; class Pinopsida; order Pinales; family Pinaceae; genus Picea; species Picea engelmannii. Next base: position 790,151 of record ML785221.1, on the reverse strand, counting down.
ATGCCATCCACCAGCAAAAAGAACGTTGCAGTTAAAGGAAAAAGGAAAAAGGGTGCGTGTGTATCACAATGACCTCAGAGAAATTCAACCAGAGATACTAATAAGTATCGGCTGAACTCAAAAGAAATGTTCAATCCTGCCATTAAAGAAGATAACACCATAATCATAGATGATGATTCTGAGGAGGCTGAAACAAGCACCAGGAAAAAAGCAAAGAGAACTCCTTTTACCAAGAAATCTGTCAGCGAAGGAAAGGGAAAACTATCACCACCTATAGACCCTATAACGAGAGCCTCAACTAGATTAGCTAAGGCTAAATAGATGGCTAAAGTCATCAGTGAATTTCATGAAGAAACATAGGATTACATGGAAGATTCAGATTACCTACCAGATGTACCTGGAGCTATGGATTCATCAAGTTCTGAAGAAGAACATAGCTCAAGATTGATTTCAAAATATCAGGTTAAAGCCAAAGAACCTAGTGTTAATTTAAATTTGAATGAAATTGCACCCTCTGAAGATTGTTCAGGATTTAGGGTCGAGATAAGAACTGATAAGGAAAAGATTAAAGAATTTCAGAAAACCATAAAACAGCTAAAGAAGGAAAAGATGTAGGTAGAACAGTGGAATGCCCGCCAGCAGGAAAGAATTCAAAGTCTTAAAAAGAAGAAGAAGGAGCAAAGGGCACTGCTTAAAGAACTCAGGGAAATCAATTTTAGGCTTTATTGGCACAATGTTGTGTTAACCACAAAGCTCAAGCAGAAAAATGCCAAAGCCTCTGCTGCGAATTTGTCTTAAAGGTAACATCAAGATTGGTTACAATTTTTGTTTAAAGGTGCTCCAGGAGATATGGCAAATAATACTCATTTTGATCAAGGAGATGCTAAGATATCGATCTTCTTTACACAGTCAAACAAAATCTCTATTTTGTAGAGTATTGCTGGCAATGTTTGTTATATTAAGCTGTTGAGCTGTAGACTATTTTGGAAATAGTAGCTCATTTTTGAGTGACATAATTTAGGATCTGGATACTCTTGGATTCTAGTCATTTAAAGTTGTCCTAGATAATAGGATCTGGTAGTTTCATAGTTGTTTTAAATAGACAAAAGATATACCTTATGGTAGTCGAAAATTTGGAGATCTATAGAGAATTTTATGGAGATTATTGTAAAGGCATGTATGTTCAATTGACACTTAATAGAAAAGGCATATGGATGGTTAGACCTTCTCTTTTCTAGTCTGTTATTTCATTTTCATGCTTGAATTTATTATTCAAATTGCAATGCTTTTGTTTCTTCAATGTTAATTTATAGAGTGCAGATTTTGCTGTAGAAATATTTTTCAAGTAATGATTTCAAGCTGATACCCCTATTCTTTATGATATATTGAATCTAAACTTTGTGAAATTGAGAAATTGAAGATTTCACTTTCTTTTTCTTGAATTGGTTTACTCCATCTATGTAGCTACCTATTATTCAGCCAGTGGGATATGCAATGTTTTAATCTTGATTTTCATGCCATGCTGTAAGTTTCACCCAGTTTTCAACCATTAAACCAAAACCAAATCATAAAACCCTCAAAAATACTTTGCAATAAAATCAATGATGCCCTAGCTTGCCCTTACCAGTCGAGTGCAACTTTAGGGACTAACACCATGGCTGGAACTAATCCTCCACCACCACTCCAGATGCCATACTTGGCCTCCCTCAACATACCAGATCTAAGCAAGCTCACAAATGATCCTATATTGCACGACCCCACATGGCCTACAATGCCCACTAAACTACCTTCATACATCCCCAAGTTTGAAGGAAAGGAAGGAGACGACCCTGCCAACCATGTCATGACCTTCCACCTATGGTGCTCTTCTAACAACATCATGGACAACTTTGTATGGTTACTATTATTCCAATGCACACTCACTAGCCCATCAACCAAGTGGTATTTAGATGAAAAATCAGTGTCCCATGTGACTTTTGAATCTTTGGCCAAAGCATTTTTGACCTTCTTCCAACTACCAATCCGCCATGACAATGGTCTCAAAATTCTCTCCAAGTTTAAACAAACCTCAGCCACACATATCACTGACCACATTCATGAATGGTATCAGAGATGTATCTTATGCAAAGAAGAAACCACCAAGCAACAATACCTCGATTGGTTTCTCATATCACTTGTCTCCCTCCTTTCCAAGGATGTGGCCTCCACCTTCCCCCAATCTAAACAGGAAGCCATTAGCAAGTCTCAATAGTATGAAATCATTTACGTTCAATCAGGATACTTATACATAGTACTACCTGACATCCCAAGACTCGTACCATTCATCCAAGACAAACCTGGGATGTCTCATTTAGCAGACGGATTGATTGGTACCACAACACACCATAACCCATACCTCCAACCCCCACGCATGTACGGTACAACCCAACATCCACCAATATATGGTGGAATTCTTTATAACCCCCCTCCCCCTTACCCACATCCATACCCTATTTTACCCCCTCCACCCACGAGTGGACCCACATCGTCACCCATGATGCATCCAGCTATACAACCAAGTTATGGTACCCCCTCTACCTCAGCTTACACCCTAAGCACTAGTGAAAGCATCACACCTTCCTACGTACCATACGGATCATTTCGATAAAATAATATGTAATTTCCATTTCCTGGTCCTCTCCCACCCATGGCTCCACCACAAGGAAAACCACACGTCAGGGTTAACTTTGTTTATCCCTCTCCCATCCAGCAGTTTCAAAGTTTTGAACAACTGAATACGGAAAATCCATCCCATTAGTCGAATAATGCCAAAAAGAAAGGAAAAAACCAAAAAAATAATAATCCTGGACCGGGAGTAAATAACCCCCAGCAAAACCAACCTGTTGGGGGAAATCAAAATCAAGGGAACCAGAACCCCCAAGGGGGAAATAACAACAAACTCCAAGGGAAGAATAACAACAATCTCTAGAAAAAATTCCCTTGTGCCCTTTGCGGTGAGTATGGCCATTATACTCACCATTTCCCCCAAATTGTTGACTTTAAACGGACGAAAGAATCTGTGAACAGACCCCGTTCCCCAGCACCACCTGCCCCCTAGGAGGCCCCAAAACAGTATGGACAGCAACCACCCACAGCGGTGTTGCAAAACATGATTCCACGCCAAGGTGTGATGAATACCCAGCAGAAGATGCACCCTGCCCCACCACAGATGGGACAGTATCAAAACCCTTGCACACCTACGGATTGCACTATCCTCCTCACTAGCTAAGAGGAAGTTCTTCTACAAATGCGCATTCATCAATACAGAACACCCCCTGAATCCACTCCCACCACATCGGATGCAGTTCCAGTTACAACGGGACCCCCTCTGATGATTCCACACCCTAACACTGAGACCTCCCTTCATATTCCTCATAGCCCCTTATGACGGAATGTCAAAAACCCTCAGGCTAGGGCATCACACAATTATAGTTTGGTCGATGACTTGGCACAATCCCCCACCGCCATGTCAATACTGGAAGTCCTCCAAACATGTCCCACTCAACGGAAGTCCTTACTCTCTGCCCTGGGGGCAGTCGACCCTGCTGATACTAGACTCATCACATTTGATCTAGATTGTGGAGAACCTCGTCTCCCCACTTTGGTAGCTTTCCAGATACCAGTCAAAATTTAGAACTTCACAGTTCATCAATTCATAATCGATGAAGGTGCATTCACATGCATCATGTCCAAAACTGTATGGTAGAAACTCGACTCTCCTGAGCTAATACCATCCACCATCACCTTGAGATATTACGATGGACGACCATCCTCTCATGAAGGGCTCTTTCAAAATGTCCCCGTTGAACTCAAGGGAAAAACCATCCTTATCAACATTGAAGTTATCAACGCCCCACTCGATTACAATATCCTAGTCGAACGTAGCTACATGTACGCTATGAAGGCAGTAGCCTCTTCTGTATTCTGAACGATGATGTTCCCTCATAACTAGAAGATCATCACCATCGATCAAGTTTCACATTACGAGCCTAACCCTTCCTCCAACATCCATAACATTTTACCTTTTATCCACACTAATCCCGATGTCTACCCACTCGTCGAGATGGGCCCTAGCATCTTCAAAGATCCATCCTTGCTAGCGACATACCACAGATCAACCCCGCTCATACATCCCTTAGGTCAAGTATGCATCATCTCTTCCAAAGGAACTAGCACTAGAGATACCATTCCTCCCACAAAGGCTTCGTCACTTCCTAACGTCACACTGATTACAGAGCTCCTACCTCAGGAATCCCCTGAGAACTCTCCATCACCACTTGTTCCCGATATCCCTCCCCCAAGGGTCACATCCTGGTTTGGGAGACAATCCCCCAAGCCATTACCCAAATCCCCTTCTTCTACCCCACACCAGGCATACAATATTTCCAGGTAGCCGCAATGCTTACTCTACTCAACATGGTGCTTTCCATCCTAGTTTGGTATCTGCACCCACTTGAGATTGTTCCTCAACCATCCCTTCCTCCCTAAAAATAGGGAATCCCAATGCAGATACCATTCCTCACTCCGACAGCACCACCCTCACCCCCACTCGCTAGCACCACCGCTACAGATGGAGGCAGAAGGAAGAAGAAAGATCCCACCACTCCACTTCCCCCCCAAGTTCAACTTCCTTGCGCACTATGTGAGAAATAAGGACACCCCACCAATCAATGTCCCTCTCTCCTTGAGTTACGTAATTTAATCTGAATTCCTCGAGCAACCACACTGCTCGTCACTCCACCCAACACACCAAGTACTACCACCATGTCTCCAACTACTGGTAACACAAGGTTGTGAACCAAATTTTCTTGTGCCATCTGTTCATAGTATGTCCATTACACCCACCATTGCCTCGCGTTACCTGAATTCCAACAAACACTAACGACAGTACACCAGAGATTTCAACAAGCGTCCCCCCCATCCGTGTCATCAAGTACTCCTATCACAGACATCCACTATGTCATGACTTCATTTAATGAATGGATGAAATTCCCTTGCTCTCTCTGTGAATCATTGGATCATTTCACATACCAATGTCCTATGATCCTTGAATACAGGTGTCGCCAAATGGCCCTTATTCAGAATCCTACACCTACCTCAAACCAGCGGTCCCAGTGACTAACCCTACTCCATCCCCTGATGTTGTTCAGATTTTCTCTCTTGATCCTGAGGCACTTCCCACTCCTCCATGGTTCACAGATAGCTTATATGAGGATTTTCCCCCAAATCCCCCAATTCTCCCATTCATTTCCCCACAGAAACCTTACACCCGACTACAATTTTCAACCCCCAGTATCTCGATATCTGTTTTATGTCGAGTAAACAATCTCAACCTCCTTGCACCTCCCCTACATCTTCACCACCAGAAGATAATCATATGCTGACAGCCACCAATGTTACTCCCTGGGATCCCTTATATTCTCACCAGTTTCACTGTGACGAAGACATCCTCGAGGAATTAACTACCCCTAATTTCCCATGGAATGTGCTCCATCACTGATCACTCTTTCTCTCATAGAAATCCTTTGAGCCCCCTATTCAAGACTCCATATACGCAATCGAAACTAAATATTTCATTCCATCAGGGCATATAGACTAGTTTAATAATCCTATCCCTGCCCTCGATGCTTTTGAAGAAGGCAACATGGCTAACATTTCCCCCACTATCAAAATCAATATTTCCATCAAACCTGGCATCATAGAGGAAATCACCATTGGCGCTGCATGCTCCCCTGAAGAACTCATAGCCTACAAATCTCTCTTCCAGGAATACCTGGACATTTTTGCCTGGTCATACACAGAGATGCCTGGCCTCAATCCCTCTATTATCGAACATCGTATAGACACATGGCCTGATATCACCCCTGTACGACAAAAGAAACACCCATTACACCCATTGTTTGTTGATTAAGGTTGATTGTCATTGATGTCAACTCTTGAAGAAAGACCCATAGCACAAAGTTTTGGGTAATGGACCCAATAGTGTTTGATGTAAATATGACTCATTATTTTTTTTTCATGGTTGATAAGAAGTAAATATGGATGAACTCCAAAGTGGTC
>ML785221.1:761067-783952 GCA_009831015.1 Picea engelmannii | reverse complement strand
ATATAAGAAAAAGCATTCCGTGGTTTTCTCCCGATTTGGGTTTCCACGTAAAACACTGGTGTACTGTGTATGTGTATGATTGTTCATTTGTTCATTGCTTATTTACTCTGCAGTTATTGGATAATAATGCTTCATTGATAGAACACTTGGATTATATGGTTATATTGCTCTATTACTGATTCACCCCCCCTCTCAGTAATCCAACATTGTTGGCACAGGGGCAAACCGAGGGTTCAACGCTACAACAACGCACCTACAAAACCCTAACTACCGGCCCTTTCGGAAACACATGTGAAGCAGATGAAGTCTCACTCGAGGTAGAAGCAGGGGTGGTTGCAAGACTCATGTGTCTGCAACCTTAGCTGGGAAACAGATCTGTGATTATGGTACTTAATAGAACACTTAGCACCGTCGGTTCCTCAATATATAATCAATACCCACTTCGTTGATCAAACAGGGCTTCGCACATTCATACTGATCTAACGTATTTAAGCACTTAGCATAGTAAAAGAGATCAAATCTAACAGATCAAGCACTAAGCATATTTATACAGATCAGATCTAATATTCTCACACATCAGTAGCACTAAGCATAAGCAAATCTATCTAATCATCTCAAATAACTTAGCAAATAACATATAAATGCATCAGAACATCACATAGAGTAGAGAAACACAGTATTTACATGGTTCACCCCCACCCTGGGGCTATGTCCACCAACTCTTCTTCTTTTTTATCTTTAGTTAATCGGTTACAAGTACAGAGCCATCAAAACCTTACTCCACCTAGGATAGAAGATCTGTGCAACTCGCTAGATCCTTCTTCCTTGCGTTACAGCACAAAGCCTTCCACCGTCTATTACAACCACTTGCACTTAGCTCTGCAAGTCTCTTACAACCATTCACAAAGCACTTGCAGACCCTACTTGCACTTAGCATATACTTACATCACACATATTCTTATTCTTTTCCTTACATTGCCTATACATCTATTTATACATTACAAAATAGGCCTAAGCATGGGTAAAACCCATGGGCCGACATCCCAACCTCATTACATGATCCAAAAAACCCAAAAGGGGCCCAAAAGTGGCTTGTTGGGGATAAATATATGCACTATTAATTCCCACATTTAATTATTAACCGGGGCTTGTAAGCTTCGAGGTGCAGGCACAGGAAACGCAGGATCAGAGCCTAGTCTAACCTAATCTAAAGTTGAAAAAACAATCTTCAAACCCACACTACAGGAAATTAAAACTAAGGATTCATCATTGGGATGTAGGAATAACTTAGTGCTATAAAGGCTTAGATCACAGTATTTCATGCACTCATGGTGATGTTCATGTGATTAATCTTGAGTAGCATACTTAAGTTTTTATGTCCTTCAATGATTATTTCCTATAGCGGATCCACACTTAAATGCAATGAAAGAAACAACCAAATGGAAATGAATTCAAATGACAAGAAATAAACTAGTGGGAAATCCAAATCACAATGAAATCAAACTAATAATGACCAATAAGAAAAATTAATCTAAAATTGGATCTCAAGAACAATTCTTCAAATGGTTACAAGTGTAAACAATAAGAGTGGACTCTACATGAAAATGCATAAAAGAATAATGAATATCTGATTAATGACAAGATTGGCCAATGAGAAATGCACTCTATATTTTCCGTGTTTAATGGATGCCAACATACTCTGCATATCAGTGCATGCAACAATATTTAAGAATCACATGATTACATCAAGCTTCAAGGTACATGTGTTATATGTTTGTGATAATAAGACAAAGAAATGTCAACAATAGCCACTAAAGAATCATCTTATCCAGAACCTGAACCCAAAGTCTGAAACTTGAACATGATAGACTTATCAATCCATGCACCAACATTAATATAGAAATCACAGTAAATATATCAGTCCTATGATATGTTGTACTGTTATGTTTCAAGAACGCAGATTCAATAAAAAGAAAGGATATACACCATGTGTTCCAAATCTCATGAGTAGGGATCAAATCCAATGTTCAAAAGTGTTTATAAATGTTACCGAGAGTAGAGTTTTGTCATATGAAAGAGGTGCAAATAGTGATCATCTCTTCAAGCAATGATACCATAAACATATTGTTTATGCAAACCAGATTCTTAGCGCCAAGACAGTGCAGAAATGGATATAATTGTCACATGAATCAAGTGTCAACAATGTTCAAAGGAGACAAAAAACTTCAGTTATGTAAAACAACAAAGTGGTGTTATAAAATTGGAATAAATTTTCACACATATGAGGAATGAATCTTGAATCTTATTAGTATTGAAAAGAAAACCAAAACTGCAATTAAAGAGAAAACTAGTTAGAAAGCACACCATAAAATAAAATGAAAATATAATGGACAAAAACTAAATAAAAAGAACTTTGCAATGCTTACCCACACTGAGGGGCCCTTCCTAGGTGGCTAGCACTACTAAAAAATATCAGATCAAGCCAAGAAGATACACAATAGATCAGCAACAATCATCTTTTCATTTAATCATGGAACTCTGTTTTTACATGACAGCCAACTCCTTAAAGCTTTCTCACAAAAACAAATCTCTCACTTACAAAAAATTCATGACAATAATGGCTCTTTATTATAGAAATATGAGGCTTATTTATACATGAATAATCATTGAGAAGTGGATGGGACCGAATCCCAATGCTTAGATTTCAAATTTACAATTTTAGATAAAATCCTCAAAAATTTGGGTTTTATTTCAATTTGGGAAGATTCAAGTTATGGATCCACCCATATCTTCCCAACCAATTCTAAATTTAGAAAATGGTTTCTTGGTTCTGTATCTGGATGATATTTATAAAAACCCATTTTTCGGTTTTAAAAGATATGCTCCCATGTGCATGAAAATCGAGGCGCAAGTTGGCAGTTTGAGTTTTGTTGCTAATTTTGGCAGAATCATTCCCCCTGAGCTGGAGGTCCACACGTGTGATATGGGTGAATTTTGTCCCACATGTTCGCATGAAAACATCATTTTGGACAAAACCCATGTCCCCTATTTTCCTCTATAAGCTTTCCAAAATTTTGAATTATGTCTAGTACTGGATTAGCACAGGCTGGTATCGGAATAGGTGGAGCCTTGGTACCAGAATAGACTGAGTACCGGATCATGCTTCTTAAGAGTCAAAGTGATTAGGATCATATATAATCAAGCATTTAATTGAACTAACTCAATAAAATTAAACAAATCATGCCTTAACCATAAGTTACCTCTCTATGCACATGATCAAGGTCATTAATTGTATTTATGGATGAAACAGTCAATTAGATACACATATCATAGGTAAAAATGACTCAGACATAGATAATATAGGGTAATAGAAGTGTCAATACTGAGATTCAACATGGGCCGAGATCCCTTGATCTCCTCTTCGTCTTGCGCTCCTCCTTTGAAAGACTATCGAAGTCTAAAATAGGTCAACATGACCAAGAATATCCCAAAACTTGGTCAAGGGCCAACAGGCCCCCAACACTCACCTGTGACTCGTCCCGAGTCACTCTCGTCTGACTAGTTCTACCTCGAATGCCTCAAGCTTGGCTCGAGTTGCTTTGACTTACTGTTGTGCTACGGTCTCTTGTTCGGTGAACTCCTGGATCACTGCGTCATTCACTGGCCCTTCTAGGCGTTGTTTTGCTGTGGTGACAAATTGTTCTAGCTCTGTTCTTCAGCGTTCAACCTCTATGAATAATTGACATGCCTTATTTTGTACTGGTTGGAGCCATTGATTTACTTCCATAACCTTTCTCTGAATCATATGGATCTACTTTTGGGTGGTGCATTGCTCCTGAGGCTGCTTCATTCTTTCTACGGGCGACAGGGCCTTTAGCTGTACCTGTAGTGTGTCTGCGTGTTGCTTCGCTTCTTTGAGTTGCGACTCCAATGCCTGTAACTATGGATTCTTGGAAAGGTCCTCATATGTTTTGGCACTATGGTTACTCAGTTGCTTGCATTCTAGGGCAATATCTTTAAGTCTTTCAATTGTGCTTTGAGAAGTTGCTTCTCACTGGTCCCTCCCGTCTTACGGGGTCTCGGGTACAGTGCGCAGCTCTAAATCTGCGATACATTGTTGGAGTTGTTGGATCACTTCTTCAAGTTGCACCACCTGCTGTGGAATTCATTATTTGGTCCTTAATTCTATGACTGTCACAGAGAAAAGTGCGTTGTTGACCATTTCCTTTACTTCAAGTTGCTCTACAAGCAAATGTTCCTTGCTTTGTTGCAGTTGTTCTCTTTCTTCATCCCACTTCACTTGGAGAGCAATATTTTCCTATTCTGCAGCACTACGTTGCTGTAGTAGGACTCCCTGTGCATGTGCCAAAGCCTAGGTGGCTTTCATTGTTTCTTCCTATGCTCGTCAAAGGTAGGCTTCGACTGTATCAGTGATTCGATGGAGTTGAGCTAGCTCATCTCCCAGTTCTAGTGTCCCTGTTGTCAGAGGCACAGTGGAGACTGTGCGGATGGACTGTAATTCCTGATGCATCCCTTGGAGCTCAACCTCAATTTGATTATACATATTCTCCTACTTAGCCTCTTGCTTCTCAGTTATCTCCATCGAAGCATCATTTAGAGCTGCTATGGTGAAATTGAAGTCATATGGGGTGAGGACAGTCTGGAACTTGGTTTTGGTTGCTTTCACTTTCTTCTCGGAGGAAGGTTTCGGAGGGGAAACCTTTCGTTTCTTCAAGGGGTCCTCTTCGTATCTAGGCGATGTTACCTCACTTTTCTTCTGCTCTTATTCTATGCCTTCTACCTCTTCACCATCACCTCCTTTCTCTAGTGATATGGAAGCAATTTTCACTGATGTACTGCTTACATCTTGTGCTTCTTTGATCTTCTTTGTCTTGCTAGGCCGGGGTGTATCCTATGAATTTTATGGACTGTCTATGTTGGATATCTTCGTAGGGTCTGTTGGAATAAGGAGGTCCACCGACCATTCCTTGGTGATCTCCTCAATTTCTTATTTTGTCATCTTGTAGTATGACTACAGTTGTTGCTTATGTCTATCGGCACGCATTGTGATGTAAATAAAATGTCGATCAACGTTGAACTTCATCAAGGGCTGAAACATGTGGAGAGTATTTGGAGTCATGCGAGGCTCAGACTGGATGGATCCCTTCAGCTAGTTGTAGTATGTGTGGAACACGGCATTTGACTACCATTTCTTATTCATATCGTTTGAGTACCACAGTGTACTGAACTTCACGGCTAGTGGTTCAAAGGGCTCAATGTTCGGGAAGGTCACACTTTCCAGCATCTCCCAGGAAATGAAAGCGATTGGTATCAATAGCCAGTTGAAATGAAATTTGTACCCTTGATCATGGGATTCTCTGCATTCGAGTTCTAATTGGTTCACCAGATACTTCGCCCAGCTCATCTAGAGACCCTCGGCACACTTTCCTGCGAGGTCAACTACAAAACCAGTAACTTGGGTGGGTCGGTTCTTTCATACTATTTTTCCTACAATCAACTGGTAGGTGAGGCACATTGTGCCACTCTAGATAGAGGCTACCTTGTATCCTCGCATTCCCTTCTCGACATCTCCATAAGTGTCCTTGATGCTTTGACCGAGAGCGTGGTCGATGGTTTTTCCATGGTAGAAATCCTATGGGTCAGGGCCTTGCATGCTTAAGCCTGTGATCCGATGGATCAAGGTTGGGTCAACTGTGATACGGTGGTTCAACCACAAATAACCTTCATGGTAACAAGATAGGAGTATCTTTACACAAGAATTCACCTCTTGGTGTCTTCCGAAGTGACGAATCTTCATGACGTTGAGCAGTGTGGACTGCGCGAGGTTCTTCATCCATGACTAAGGGATGATCTTCGAATTCTTTCCCTTCATCTTATTCAGGTACTTGTATGGGGCAAGCATGTTGTAGACCTTCCTGTCACCGAGGTTGAAGTTGCTAAACTTCAATGTTGCAATTTTTTCTTGATCTGCGCGTATCCCCTTCGGGAGGTACGCTGTAACTAGAGTGTATTCAAAATCTCTGGGCACATTGTCTTGGTTTACTTCATCAATCAGGGGTGGAATATAGGCTGGTAGTATGGACGAGATCAATTTAGCATTCACGAGATCATCCCTGTGCTTAGGTCACTTCTCATCTAATGGTCGGGATGGTTTGGCTGCGCGAGTAGTCGAGGGAGATGCTTGCACTATTCTTGTGGATGAAGCTTGGAAACCTGCATACATTGACATGACTCTCTCAGTCATCAGGTCGATCAGAACTTCCTCAAAAAATTTCTCTGCAGCGCTGAGCTCATCCGACATACACGCTCGGGGTCAAATAGATCAGGTTCAAGATTAACTTAGACACTACAATGGAATTGACGGTGACAATGCAATGATCACTATGCAAACTAAGCTTAGCCAGCGGGATCAAACTCTCAGTTATCAAAAGTGTTCTTGGTGCATGGCGTGACGAGATAAATGGTGCAGACCCCCGAACCCTCGGGCCGAGATCCACTCAGGATCATTCCAATTTCCCTTGGGCTGAAGCGGCTCCTTTGTTTCGCTAGAATGTCTAGCGAATCCACAGGTCCTTCGTAAAACTCGCCCTATGTAGATTAAATCCAGGCGCAAGTCCTACTCTCCTATACGACTACAATCTACTCTCTACACAAACGTTCTCGCAACTATGGAAGTTCACGAGTTTAGGTGTTGAACTCTCATTCTCCTCTTTTATGAAATCCCGAGACGCGAAAGTCAGTGGTGGTTTAACTTCCTTTTCTCACTTTTCACAACTCGCAATCTCGCGAGTTGGAATGTAGAGCCTTTGTGCTCCCCTTTTGTGAAATCTCGAGATGCGATAGGGAAACTATGGGTTGACCCCTCGATGTACAAGTATATTCCACCTGTCACCCTTGCGGTCCCCACCTGACCGATGTGCCATGCATTCACACGAGCTCTCGTCTCTTCGACACTTCACAAATTTGCTATTGAAAATGATTCCTCTCAACCCCCGAGCTCCCAATACGTGATAACTCCACGAGGCTCTGATCCAATAGTTCTTTTGTGCCTGGATCCAATGATGCTCATTGATTCTTGAACCCAAAAGGATGAGTCCGTCCAATATCTATCCACCTTGCAGCTTTGCTAGGTCCTACGGTCCTCGAAACTTCGCGAGTTCTCCTTGGAGAATTCTGACCATTCAATTTCTTCCCTCAAGAACCTTTGCGAAATGAACTAATGTCCTTTCGTTGGGACTTATCCTTCTGCAAAGAAACTTCACTTCACCTCCCTTTGAGTACTTCAAAGGCACTAACCCTCCTGAGCTTTTACTTGCATGCACTCCTTGCGGAAACCCTTCAAATACCTCTAAGTATTTGATTCTTCGACTCTGTACGCCTTTTGCGACATAACTCTTCCTTCAACTTTCTCCTTGGTTGACAAGTTCTAAACTTTCAACCAGCCTGTGCACACCTTGCACGGATTTTTTTCTTCACTTGCACTTCTACGGGAACGAGACCAATGGTATCCCTCCTAATCTTTTAGAGATAAACTCTAAACCCTGTCAACGCACACCTTGCAAATGCTCTATTGCACTCCTTGCAAGAACTTCTCTCGCTCAGGAAGAGAAACAATTGAAACTCATTCTCTTTCTCTCTCAGATTTCAAACATTCAACATGAAATCATACATTCAACACACAACATAAAAACAAATGCATAACAGAGAGAATAATCACAACCATAAGCATACCATTCAGCATGTATACACAGAAATCATCATAACACCATGAGTCTGATTCAAAGCTTCATATATTAAGTCAAAGATTCTGTACATGGGTTCTCCTTTACAGCTCTCTGCTTCTTCTCTATGCTCATGTTACAATTGATACATCATCCTCCAACAATACAAATGTGAGGGTGTCTATAGTCGTTTTCCCCCCTACTCTCGAAAACTATCTAATCTACATTCAAACCTACCTACTTTCATTAACTACGCATAAATGCCTTTTACATTCTACAGATGAGAGCGAATCGCTAAATATATGTTTACAATATGCAAGTACGCTTCTTAGTTCATTACATTTAATATCTGCACATTTATTTTCAAAGACATTTCAAAACATTTTAAAACATGCTGGTGCTTGTCCCAGATGTCTTCCACCTTCATGCTCGCTTGGTTCCTGACGATGCTCCTGCATCATACTCCCTCGCCTGAAAATTTTCATGAACTCCTATTCATGAGATCTTGCATGGTCTGGCCATGCTTCTGAATTTCGGCTTGATCCTCCCAGCTAGCATCTTCAACTGGATGTCCCTTCCACTTGACCAAGTATTCAAAATATTCTTTTCTCCTGGTCCTCCTGCTGACTCTCTTGTCAAGTATACTTTCCATCTATGTCTTTTCAGATACATGCATTTTTTTGGTCCACTGAACCTATGTCTATTCATCCTCTGCTCCTTCTTCTTCTGCTTTGTAAGGGTACAAATCTGAAATGTTGAATATCGGTGAAATTTGGATCCCATTAGGTAATTCAATCTCATATGCGTTTGCCCCAAATTTCTTCATGACCTTGCATGGTCCAATATTCTTCATCTTTAGTTTATTATATGTTCCTCTTGGGAACCTCTCCTTCCTTAGATGTTCAAGAATCAGATCACCAAATTCAAATTGAAGTTCTCACCTGTGTTGATCTTCTTTATGCTTGTATTCTTGATTTGAATTTTGCAATCTCTCCTTGACTTAGCTGTGAAGATCTTTCATGGCTTCTGCAAAATTCTCTGCACTAGCACTCCTGAATTCATTTTGTTCTGAATCTTTCAATTCAGAAACTCCCCTTGGCTTCATTCCATATATAATTTGGAATGGACTCTGTCCTGTGCTTCTATTGAGTGAGTCATTATAAGAAAATTCCGCCTGTGGAAAAATGTGATCCCACTGACTGTGGTGTTCAGTCACTAGGCTCCTCAACAAATCTCCCAAGATTATGTTCACAACTTATGTCTTCCCATCCCTCTGAGGATGATACGCTGAGCTAAATGACAAACGTGTCCCCAGCTTCTTCCATAAATTCCTCCATAAGTGTCCCACGAACTTGGTATCTCGATCTGAAACTATACTCCTTGGCAAGCCGTGAAGTCTGGCGACTTCTTTGAAAAATAGGTTCGCAATATGAGTTGCGTCGCTGGTTTTCTAGCATGGTATAAAATGTGCCATCTTTGAAAATCTGTCTACCACCACAAAGATTGAATCAAATCCTCTTTGTGTCCTTGGAAACCCTAATACAAAATCCATGCTCACTACATCCCACAGCCTCTTAGGTATGGGTAATGGCTGATATAACCCTGTATTCTGCTTTCTCCCTTTTGTGTGCTGACAAATCCTACATCTATCCACAAATATCTTGACATCTGTCCTCATCCCTCACCAAAAATATGAACCATTCAACTTTGAGAACGTTTTTTCATGAACGAAATGTCCGGCCAATCCTCCACTGTGTTTTTCTTTCAGCAAATTCTCCCTCATGGAGCATTTTGGAATACATAACTGATTTCCCCTGAATAACAATCCATCCTGGATCATATATTTGTTCCACTGGCTTCTGTCCCTGAGAATTGGATTCTCAGATGCCTCATATGCCTCTTTAAAATTTGGATCATCTCTGTACATTTCTTTGAGGTTATCAAAACCCAAAGTTTTGACTCTAAATTCCTGCATAAGCAAACATTTCCTTCTCAAAGCATCAGAAACTTTGTTAGCGGTTCCAGAAATATGCTTAGTTACAAAAGTAAAATTTTGCATGTATTCAACCCATTTTGCATGCTTCTGGTTCAACTTATCCTGTTGAGTCACGAATTGCAAAGTGTGATTATCGTTGTACAAAACAAACTCCTTAGGAACCAAATAATGCCTCCATTTCTTCACTGCTTGTATGACTACATAAAATTCTTTGTCATATGTGGAGTACTTAACCTTCGCCTCATTCAGTTTCTCATTGAAGTATGCAATTGGTCTGTCATCTTGGCTCAAGACTGCTCCAATCGCAAATCCACTAGCGTCACACTTGAATTGAAACGTCTTGCTAAAGTCTGGAAACAACAAATTTGGTTGTTCCATAATCTTCTTCTTTAGCAGATTGAAACTTTTCTCTACTTCCTCTGTCCAATGAAAATATTTATGTCTTTTCTTCATCGTATCCATCATTGGTGCGCTAATTCCACTGAAATTTTAGATGAATTTCCTGTAGAAACTAGCCAATCCATGGAAGCTTTGAACTTCAAACACACTTTTCGGCGATGGCCAATTCTTAATTGCATTCACCTTATTCGGGTCAATTTTTAACTCATTTGCAGAGATAAAAAAACCCAAATAAATGAGATATGTCCTCATAAATGATGATTTCTTCATGTTTATCAACATCTTCTCTTGCTGTAGTCTTTTCATCACTGTAGCTAAATGCTTCAAGTGTTCTACTTCTGTCTTGCTGAAAATCAATATATCGTCAAGATATATGATGACAAATTTCCCTATGAAATCCTTCAGGACTTCATTCATCAATCTCATGAAAGTACTGGGCACATTCATTAAGCCAAATGGAATAACAATCCACTCATACAACCCTTCATTCATCTTGAATGCCGTCTTCCATTCATCACCTTCTCTCATACAAATTTGATGATATCCTCTTTTCAAATCAATATTTGAAAAGAACTTTGCTCCACTCAAGCAATCCATCAAGTCATCCATCCTTGGAAATGGAAATCTTTATCTGATGGTAATCTTACTGATTGTGCTTGAGTCTGTACACATTCTCGAGCCTCCATATTTCTTTGGGCTGAGCACTGTTGGAACAGTGCATGGACTCAATCTTTCTCTAACCAATCCTTTGTCCATTAAATCTTGGACTTGTCTCTTGACCTCTTCATTCTCCTGCAACATCAATCTTTACGTTGCCTTGTTTGGTAAACTGGCTCCAGGTATAATATCAATGTGATGACTTATACTCTTGATCGGTGGCAATGAACAAGGTAGTTCTTCCACTACTATGTCGGCGAACTATTTCAGCAACTTCTGGATTTCCTCTGATAAATCATCCAGTCTTGTACTGGTCAAAACAATTCTAGGCTTCCTGGCCACAATAAATTGTGTGTCTTCCTTCTTCTTAACCTTTGTAAGAAGTTCCTTCCCACTCATGAGAAGTACAGTGTTTCTCACCTCTGGTTTCACTTCTTTATCCTTAATCAGTAACAGCATGTGAGTTCTCCCATTTTTCTCTAGGGTGTATGTGTTCTTTCTTCCATCATGAATCACATTTCTGTCATATTTCCATGGCTTACCCAACAATAGATGACAAACTTCCATGGGAATGACATCACATAATATTTCGTCCTTATATCCTTCTATTTTAAATTCAACTAAACATTGTTTAGTGACATTTACCTGATGTCCTTTTTGTAGCCATAAAACTCTGTATGGGCTTGGATGTTCGATAGTCTCCAGATCCAACTTTTCTACCATCTCTGTAGAAATAAGATTGTCAGTGCTACCACTGCCCACAATGACTTTTCATACCCTGTCTTTGGTCTTGCAAGCAGTCTGAAAAAGTCTATTCCTTTGGGCTGGGTTCTCTGCCTCTTTCTCTGGCGTTAAGAGAACTTTCCTCATCATCAAGGATCTTCTGCCTTTGTGCTTCGGCAATGTGAGTCTCACCACCTTCTTTCTTTCCGTCTAGACACTGATAGGATTTATGTCCATTTTTTCCACAGACAAAACATTTCACTTTGCCTCCTCGGCCTCTTCCTCTTCCTCTAGTACGAGGAAAAGTATTTCTATTAGCATACTACCCTCTCTGTGAGCTTCCAGCTCTCTCAGTCTGAGGTTGAGGTTTCTTCCCCTCTTCTTTAGATTTCTGATTTCTATCTTGGGCAATTGTTTCACCTCTAGTTTGACTTCCACCTCGGCCTCTTTGACCTTTCTTTTGGCTCAGCTTCTCTTCATCTTTCAGATCAATCTGATAATCATCCTCCACATTCTGAAGGATCATCATGCTCATCTCGTCTTGAATGTCATATCGCATACCATTCATGTACCTGGCAACCTTTTCATCATCGCTTTCCCGATGACCTTCTTTGATGTTTATCTTGTAGAACTCTTCAGTGTATTCTCTCACTGAAATCAACTTCTGTCTCAAATTATGCATCCTCCGAAACAGAGTGATTTGATAGTCCTTGGGTATGAATTTTTCTTTCATCTTCACAACCATTCTATCCCAACTCTTGATTTTCTGCTTTCCTTTGCAGCGTCTGTCAGCTTGCAGTTCATCCCACCACAATGTTGCATGTCCTTTAAATCTTGTGACAGCATGTTTGACTTTCTTGTCTTCCTCAACATCCTCATAGTCAAAAATTTTATCTAGAGCTCTAATCCAGTCTAGAATCTCTTCAACATCCAGGTTTCCTTCATATATTGGAATTTCCATTTTTTCTCTGGCACCTATCCTTGCAATAGCCCTGAATAAGCATTCATCTGTAGCATCCTCGACTAAAATGGTTTCTCCTTCATGTCCATCTTCATTTTCACTCTCAGCCTCGCTGATATCCCCAGTGTTGACTATGCACCTTTGTGTTGTCTCCATGGCATCAAGCCTGGCATGTAGTTCATGCATTTCCCTTTCCATTGCTGGGTTAGGCATTGGCCTGTGTCTTCTTCTTGGCGACATGACTACAAATATTTTCTCTGCTACAGAAACAAAAGAATTGTTCTATGCTCCTAATACCACAATGATGTGTATCAGAGTATTCTTCTTCTCCTTCTCACTCCCTTTGCTTGAAATAGACAAAAACAAGCTCTAATACCACAATGGTTCAAACCCCCGAAACCTCGGGTTGAGATCCGCTCAGGATCATTCCAATTTCCCTTGGGCCGAAGTGGCTCCTTTGTTTCGCTGGAATGTCCAGCGAATCCACGGGTCCTTTGTAAAAATCGCCTTATGTAGATTAAATCCAGGCGTGAGTCCTACTCTCCTATACAACCACAATCTAGTCTCTACACAGATGTTCTCGAAACTCTGGAAGTTTGCGAGTTCGGGTGTTGAACTCTCGTGCTCCTCTTTTACGAAATCTCAAGACACGAAAGTCAGTGGTGGTTTGACTTCCTTTTTGCACTTTTTGCAACTCACAATCTCACGAGTTGGAATGTAGAGCCTTTGTGCTCCCCTTTTGTGAAATCCCAAGATGCGATAGGGAAACTATGGGTTGACCCCTCGATGCACGAGTATATGCCACCTGTCACCCTTGCGGTTCCCACCTGACCGATGTGCTATGCATTCACACGAGCTCTCGGCTCTTTGCCACTTTGCAAATTCGTTGTTGAAAATGATTCCTCTCAACCCCCGAGCTCCCGATACGTGATAACTCCACGAGGCTCTGATCCAACGGTTCTTCCATGCTTGGATCCAATGACCCTCGTTGATTCTTGAACCCAAAAGGATGAGTCCGTCCAATCTCTATCCACCTTGCAGCTTCGCTAGGTCCTACGGTCCTCGAAACTTTGCGAGTTCTCCTCGGAGAATTCCAACCGTTCAATTTCTTCCCTCAAGAACCTCTGCGAAATGAACTAATTTCCTTCCGCCGGGACTTATCCTTCTGCAAAGAAACTTCACTTCACCTCCCTTTGAGTACTTCAAAGGAACTAACCCTCCTGATATTTTACTTGCAAACTCAAGTATTCAAAAAGACTCTTGCACGCACTCCTTGCGGCAACCCTTCAAAGACCTCTAAGTATTTGATTCTTTGACTCTGTACGCCTTCTGTGACAACAATCTTCCTTCAACTTTCTCCTTGGTTGACAAGTTCTAAAATTTCAGCCAGCCTATGCACACCTTGCATGGATTTTGTTCTTCACTTGCACTTCTGCAGGAATGAGAACAATGGTATCCCTCCTAAGCTTTCAGAGATAAACTCTGAACCCTATCAACGCACACCTTGCGGACGCTCTACTGCACTCCTTGTAGGAACTTCTCTCACTCAGGAATAGAAACAATTGAAACTCATTCTCTTTCTCTCTCAGATTTCAAACATTCAACACACAGCTTAACATCAAATGCATAACAGAGAGAATAATCACAACCATAAGCATACCATTCATCATGTATACACATAAAGCATCATAACACCATGAGTCTGATTCAAAGCTTCATATATTAATTCAAATCTTTTGTACATGGGTTCTCCTCTACAACTCTCTGCTTCTTCTCTATGCTCATGTTACAATTGATACATCATCCTCCAACAATACAAAGGTGAGGGTGTCTATAGTCGTTTTTGTTAGAATATAGAAGATTGTGCTCGTTTTACCATTGATGATACCCTCGTCACCCAACCACTGGCCGAAGCCACCCTCTGAGCACCTTGACCTTAACAGAGAAGAGAATCCTGGTAGCAATCCAATAGACAAGAGAGGCTAATGCACCAAGCAAGAATAGAAACTAAGTTGAACAAATGATCCCACCCAGAAGCTAGCACACCACTTTCCTAGCTCTCCCAGAAACTTGCGCACCAAAACTGCATTGCCTGCGCAGATTTGGCTCTCTCTACAACTGCTGAGATGATGAATAATGAGAACTGACACCCTGTATTTATAGTCAACCAGGCAGGCTAACTGGGGCCGACTTCTCCTTCTAGGTATCAATAAATTCATTTTAAATGTATTTGTCCAGCCGAAAACATGTTTGGGGTTTCCTTCAATTCTTTGCTTCCTTCTGGAGGATTCTAGTCTCGTCATAGGTCAAAATAGAGGTTCATACCTCTCGAAGCTACCATAATATTAACACTCCCTCCTAGCTAGGGAGGTATGGTCTTGATCACAACAAACCACTCAACTGGTAGCAACATGAGCACCATCATTATTATCCAACTGGATAATTTCCTAAGACAACTGGTACAATATCAATTGATAGAACACACCTGTGTCTATTCAGGTAGTATGCAACTATTCAAACCGTGACACATAGTCACAAATAGTGGAACAAATCCACCACTGTAGTATATCTCTATTGTCTGGAGACAAGCAGTCTCTGGGCCAATATTTCACTCACATCTGTGAGTTCTGAAAGAATATCTGCCTCACAAATAGCGGAACATATCCACCAAAATAGTTTACATCTACTGTCATATATTCTTCATAACAAACATCTGATAGCAACATGCATAGAAACAATGTTATGATAAAAATTGAATCATTTGGGCCAATCTTTCACTCACATCTGTGAGTTCTAAAAGAATATATGCCCTCAGTATAGAATATCGTCAATGGGCTATCTGCCCTATTCTTCTCAAACAAGGAAGAAAGATTGTTTCTGATTTCTAAAACTGGACCATTTCTCACCCTGGGCCATTCTTCCTACACTAATTAAAGTGCACCTTGGACAGAATGTAGAGCCCTAAGAAATGTTTGGACCATTCCTCACCCTGGGCCATTCTTCCGACACTAAGAAAAGTGTAACCTAGAGAAAATGAGTCTGCCCTAAGGAATGACTATCCCTGATTGCTGAGCTTGGACTATTCCCCTCCCTAGGCCATTCTTCTGACACTAAACAAAGTGTAACCTGGAGAGAATGAGTCTGCCCTAAGGACTAACTATTCGGACCATTCCCCACCCTGGGCCATTCTTCTGACACTAAACAAAGTGTAACCTAGAGAGAATGAGTCAGCCCTAAGGAATGTTTGTCCTACATCAACCTCCAAAACGGACCATTCTTTGAAACTGCTCACAACAGTGAACTTCGAAAGAATGACTGCCCAACGAGGTGGACCATTCTACTTGACCACTATTCAGAGTGACTGCCAAGAATAATGACTATCCTAGACCACTCCCCATAATGGGAAGTCGTTGTCTATGATACATCAGAAATTAGTCTGCCTCCCATGTTAACTACAATTGGAAGTCATTGTTCATCATAAATCTCAATCCACTTTCCGAACAGGAAAGAGTCTGTCCAATCTGGACTATTTTTCAATTATAAAGATAAATGATATTTTCAGTGCTCCCTCCTAACTAGAGAGTCATTTAAATAAAAAAAATAAATGTTTTTCAAGAATATTTTTCCATACCTTCTTCTAGCCTGGAGAATCTTCCCTTTCAGCTAAAGGAGTTATTTCCACGATCCCCATCTTCTCTCGAAAATATGCAAACTTGATTCTGGATAGAGGTTTTATTAGGATGTCCGTTGTCTGCTCATTAGTGGGGATATACTCAAGATTTACCTCTCCTTCCTGGACTTTATCTTGAATAAAGTAGTATTTGATCTCAATATGCTTCGATCTTTCATGAAACAATGGATGTTCTGATAATCTTATACAACTCTGATTATCACAATATATTATGGTCGATTCTGGAGTCTGATCAAATAAATCAGAGATTAACTTCCTTAGCCATACTGCTTCTGTGCATGCTTCACAAGCTTCCATATACTCTGCTTCTACTATGCTGAGTGCGACAGACTTTTGTTTCTTGCTGCCCCAAGATATCATAGCAGAGCCCAAGCTAAAACACATACCTGAAGTACTCTTTATGTCTTCTGCACTTCCTGCCCAATCAGAGTCTATGAATCCATGAAGTTGGATATCATTGGATGGGGTTGATCTGAAAATAGGGGGCTGACTTTTTTTTCTATGCAAGCACCCTCTACTCCATTAAAATAAACTTTTCAGGACCTTGCTATATGTCAAAGTTGTGCAAGAGGTTTTATGTGTCAAGTTTAGGCTTATTTTATGTGTGTATGTGTGAGGTTCTTTGAAAGTTTAAATATGTAGTTTAAATAATACAACATCAAATATAACATGAAACAAGTAATAACCATCAAACACTCACAACAAGAACAACATGATAAAGGATTTCACCCCCAACTGGGCTACATCTCCTTGAGCCTCCATCAATGGACTAGGCTCTCTGGGATTAGTTTGTCAAATATTATTTTACAAGCTACTTCTCAACACCAATGGATTTACTGACTATACCATTGGGTTCAAAATACATAAAAACCCCAAAAATGACTAATAGAACTCTGAAAATGGACCATGGCTCATCCAGGCATGACCTCTTCTACATGTGGCCTTAAGCTTCCTTGAGATTCCTTGTGGCAAAAACACCTGTAAAGGTCCTCAAATGCCTCTAAAACCTATCCCAATGTGTTCAGAGAATAATAGTTAGCCAGAAATGACTATTCAGTCACAGAAAACAGACTTGGGCTCATTTGAACATGGCCTCCATCAATGGGGGCCCTAATCTCCCTTGAGCTACTGAAACTTCAAGGTAGAAAAACTTGCAAAATAAGTTTCCAAATGGCTTTGAAAATAGTGCCAATGGATTCAGAACATCCAAAAACCCCTAGTTGGGCTTTTTTGACACCTCATTTGGCAAAAAAATGAAGAAGATAGGCCTCCTGCCATTTTCCTCCTTCAAGCTTGTTGTCTCTGGCTCGCCATTTCGCACCTGTGTGTGAGTAATCTAGCCTCTGCGCATTTTTCCGTGCCTAAACCCAGCACCACACACATCTCCACAAAACATGCCAATTTTTCGAATGGTTAGGGAACTAAGTTCCTTTTTGGGCGGAGGTGCTAGCTGCATGGGAGCCATATGGCCATGTCCAATGCCAAAATAGGCCCCGTGGCCTTTGGACATTGGAACCTCCGCGCCTAAGGTCGTATTGGGCTGTCATATGGTAACCACCCCACAATTTTCTGGTGCATATTCCACATGTAATTGAAAATATTGTTTTTGGAACCGGATCCCGTGGTAACCAACCACCCTAACCTCGGACTGGATGCAACCCTGGCATATAATGGAAACCGAATGATATCAACCAAACGAAAATGTAAACGGAGTATGGAAGCTTGTTAATGCAATGTAGTGTGGAGTGTAATGAAACCATAACATGGTAAGTTTCCTGTGAAAAATATCTGTGTATCGTGGTCACATGGGTATGCGCACAAAACCAAGGGCTGGGGCTAAGCCCCAGCTTAGACCCCGCGCCAACCATGAAATATTGTGATTTTAATTATATATAAACTCATATATTTAAAAAGAAACACTGTGTGGCATGCCAGCTGGGAGGCCTTTGCCAATGCTTTGCATATGCATGGAGGTCCGGGATTCAAATCCCACGGACTCCATAAAAATTTTAAACACCCAAAACATGGTGCCATGTGGCAGCCCATGCCTAGGCCACGTGGCACCACCCCATTTTCCAATTAAGTTCCACGTGTCGAAACATGATTCATCCACATCTGCCAATAAATGATTGCCACATCATAAACTTCCACCTCAGTGTATAGTCATGCCATGTCCATTGTACGTCCCCTGCCACGTTAGCTATACAGACTGTACGGACTATACAGTCAATGTTTTTTTTGCCTGTTTGGCAAATCGAACAGATCGCGATATCTCACTCATCTGATGTCTGTTTGACCCTGTTTGAAGTGCGTTGGGTTTGTGACGATGAGGGATACGCACCCGTTCATTTTGACATGATTCCGAACACTTTCATTTTTGGGCTAAATTTTGACCCCTGGTCCAGATTCTGATCAGCAGTATATCTCAAACCATAGTTTATTGTCCCACGAATATATCTTAGGACATGCTTTGCAGCTATCCAATTCTCTTGTCTAGGTTCCACCTGGAACTGACTTAATGTATTTACAACAAACAAAATGTCTGGTCTAGTATTTACCAAATACATCAATGATCCAATTAGCTGTCGATATAGAGATGGATCTACTGGATCAGAATATGGGACTTTCACTTTTCTTATGTCCGCATTCATAGGAGTGTCCATGGACTTACAGTCCATCATTCCAAATTTCTGAAGGATCTTTATTGCGTACTTTCCTTGTCCAAGGAATACTTCACCATGTTTCTACCATACTTCTAGTCCCAAGTAATAGTGCATGAGACCTAGATCTTTCATATCAAATTCAGAGGCTAATTCCTTCTTGCACTGGATAATTAGAGATTCTTCACCTGTTATGAATAGATCATCAACATATTATAGTAGATTTACAGGTGCGTTATCCACGACTTGGTAATAAAGGTTTGGATCTGCATGACTCTTGGAGAAACCAAGTCTTGTTAGATAGCTATCCATTCTAGCATACCAAGCCCTTGGAGCTTGCTTGAGTCCATATAGATCTTTCTTCAATCTGCAAACATGATTGTCTCTGGAATCTACCTCGAATCCTTGAGGTTGTTCAATGTACACTTCTTCTTCAATAGCTCCATTGAGGAAGGCTATCTTTACATCCATCTGGTGTAGATTCCATCCCATGGAAGTGGCAAGAGATATGCTTGCTTTGATGGAGGTATACCTTGCCACTGGAGAAAAGGTTTCATCATAATCTTCTCCCTCCTTCTGGAAGAACCCTCTGGCCACGAATCTTGTCTTATATTTATCCACGCTTCCATCTGCTGCATGTTTGATCTTGTATACCCATTTTGAGGTTACCACTGATTGTTCTTTAGGTCTGGGTACAATTTTCCATACTTCATTTTTCATAATGGATTGATGTTCATCTGCCATAGATTCTTTCCATTGTCCCTTTTGGACTACTTATTCAAATGTAGTAGGTTCTTCATCTAGAAGTTTTGTCATGTATGTTGCATAACTTGAGAATCTTTTTGGTCTTTTACTCTTCCTAGATTTTCCTTCTGGAACCTTGATTCTTTCCGCGTCTTGTAATGTGGCTTCAAGCCAATATGGTCACTTCTTGGTATTAGGTATGATCACTGAATCATTGTTTTCATATGTCTCCATAGGATGATCAGGTTGATCCTTTTCGTCATTTTCATTTTCTGTGTTTTCTTCATTAGGTTCTTCAACCTCTTCTTCTTCGATAATTTCTTCGATGGATTTTCTGAAGGCCATCCTTTCATTGAATGTTACATCTCTTCTAAATTTGATCTTGTGTTGTTATGGAATATATATTCTATAGGCTTTGGATGAGTCACTATATCCCACGAATATTCCCTTCTTTCCCGAGGGTTCTAGTTTATTCCTTTTATCTTTGGGAATATGAAAGTAAACTGGACATCCAAATATTCTTAGATTTTCTGCATTAGGTTTCTTACCTGAGAATGCTTCTTCTGGTGTCATGTCCTTCAATATGCAATGAGGGATTTTGTTCTGTACATATATTTTCGTCATTGCTGCTTCTCCCGATAGAAACATGGATAGACCTTGATTGTTCAATAGGGATTTTATTGTTTCTTCAATAGATCTGTTCTTTCTTTCTGCTACACCATTTTGTTGAGGATTATGAGGAACAGTCAGCTCCCTCCCAATCCTTGCTGATTTACAGAATGCAACGAACTCCTTCGAGGTGTATTCTCCTCCATTATCTGATCTTAATGTCTTGATCTTCTTGCTCGTAAGGTTTTCTATTTCTGCCTTGAATTCTTGGAATTTGTTGAATACTTCGTCTTTTGATTTCAGTAGGTACAGCCACGTCTTTCTTGAATAGTCATCTATGAAGATTACATAGTAGAGAGATCCTCCTAGAGATTTGACTAGGATTGGACCGCAAACATCGGAGTGTATTAGATCTAGGATTTCCTTGGATCTGTTGTTGCTACTTGGAAATGGTCTCTTGATATTCTTCCCAAGGGAACACCCCTTGCAGATTCCTTCATGTGTAGATTTCAATTATGGTATTCCTTCAACCATTTTCTGAGGAAAGGTAATGCTTGATAATTGATATGAGCGTACCTTCTATGCCAAAGTTCATTAGGGTTGACTTCGTCATGTACTAGATCTTCTTCATTTCGTTCTAGTAGTCTATACAAATTTCCTTCACAACTTCCAATAACCCTAGCATCTTCTATGCTAGAATTCTTATGCCATGATAACACATTTCCATCCATGAAGGCTATTATATTTCGTTTGTCTTCTAAACATGATATTGCTACAATATTCTTCTCTAAACCAGGTACATATAGAACATTACTTAAGTGAACATGATTACTTGATTCCAATTTGACGGAGGTTTGTCCAAATCCTTCGACGGGGTAAGTACTTTTGTCTCCAAGCTCCACTTTGTATGATGTCTTTCTTTCATTTAGATTTGAGAGTCTAGCTTGATCTCTCGTCATGTGCCTGGAAGCTCCACTGTCGATTATCCACATATCGTCTTCAATTGTTCCGATAAGTGATGAGTAGTGTAAGAATCTGATTGTTTTACACATGTCTTCGGTTGACTGATAACTAGTCATGCCTTGATCCAAAACTTCAACTTCATCATTTATGTCTTCTGAGAGAGTCAAGAGGTGCGCTGAGTTAGGGCACATATGAATATCTTCTCTTTGAGCAATATTCTCCATCACAAGTGCTGGATCTGAGAATTAGGCTTTCTGCAACTGCTTTTGCTAGTAACCCTAGTTGCAGTGCTTTGGAAGTTGCTCCTACTAGTAACCCTAGCGGCAGTTCGTCAACGAGCTTCAATGTCTAGTGGCTATGTTTCCTTCCAACGTTTTAGGCTGACTGAAGGGGTGTGGGCCAATAACCTGTTAGAATATAGAAGATTGTGCTCATTTTACCATTGACAATACCCTCGTCACCCAACCACCGGCCGAAGCCACCCTCTGAGCACCTTGACCTTGACTGAGAAGAGAATCCTAGTAGCAATATAATAGCCAAGAGAGGCTAATGCACCAAGCAAGAATAGAAACTAAGCTGAATAGATGATCCCACCCAGAAGCTAGCACACCACTTTCCCAGCTCTCCCATAAACTTGCGCACCAAAACTGCAACTGCCTGCGCAAATTTGGCTCTCTCTGCAACTGCTGAGATGATGAATAATGAGAACTGGTGCCCTATATTTATAGTGAACTAGGAAGGCTAAATGGGGTCGACTTCTCCTTCTGGGTATCAATAAATTCATTTTAAATGTATTTGTCCAGCCGACAACTTGTCTAGGGTTTCCTTCAATTCTGTGCTTTGTTTCGGAGGATTCTAGTCTCGTCATCGGTCATAATAGAGGTTCATACCTCCCGAAGCTACCATAATATTAATAGTTTTCCCTCCTACTCTCTAAAGCTGTCTAATCTACATTCAAACCTACCTACTTTCATTAACTACGAATAAATGCCTTTTACATTCTATAGATGAGAGCGAATCGCTCAAGATCTGTTTACAATATGCAAGTACGCTTCTTAGCTCATTACATTTAATATTTGCACATTTATTTTCAAAGACATTTCAAAAAAATTTAAAACGTGCTAGTGCTTGTCCCAACTGTCTTCCACCTTCATGCTCGCTTGGTTCCTAACGATGCTCCTGCATCAATAAATAGGAAACTTGGCAACGGTTCGCTTGCAACGGGTATGACATTTGCATTAACTATGTTTTTTCCATTATGGCACAGTCTAACGGTCTGGTAGCGAACCATAAATGCTTTCTGACCCGTTCAGAGCACCGATCGAATGGTTAAAATGTCCCCAATGGCTATATTGCTTTGTCACAGCGAAGTGCCATATGTCATTGTTATGATATCCCAGCAAAGCTCCAATTCTGCAAATTGTCCTTCTGTGAAGTTCCCTCTGGAACCTTCTGTAACTTTTCAATATTATCCCTCTTCTAACTTAATTTTCTAGCCTTCTTCCCAGTGAGCTTCATATCGGTATGCCTTTTTCTATTCTGATTTCTATCTTCTTTTGCAAGATACCAGATATATAAAATATGCAGAACAGAAACAAAATGCTAGAAATAACAGAATAACAGTATAATATCCAGCATAATCTTCACAATACACAGAAATGATATACGAAATAGCAACAGAAATAGCACTTGAACAGAAATAACACTTGATTCAGATAGCAATGTTCACAGGCCTCTTCG
>ML785221.1:733551-755846 GCA_009831015.1 Picea engelmannii | reverse complement strand
GGAAGATTCTTCTAGAAGCGGAAGCTTCTATTAGGTCTTCTTACATCCGCCTTATTCTATTTTATTGAAAGGTCTTATTAATATTGACCTTTATTACATCCGAATACATTAATCTACCTATGTGCGGGTTAGGACCTTAACATCTTTTGACATAGTCACGGTGCACTGTTGAGATTCTTTACTAGGATTCAGGGGCAACACTTCTTCTTTATCTAGGACAGGTACTTCAGTCTTCTATGGGTCTTCTAATGTTCTTGTAGCTTCGACATCAAGGTCCTTGGTGTGAATTAGCTTCGATCTGTTCTCTTGTTCTTTAATCAAATGTGCGATCCTTCTAGTCATGAAATCATTTAATTCTTGTCTCTTATGTTCTAATACTTCTTCTTCTTCCTTCTTTCTGGCTCTATCTCTATCAATCCAAGGTTCTCTGAGTAACATGGTAAACGAGGCATTGTCCTCAATAAATTTAATAATCTCAAAATCTTCTTCTGTCGAAGTTCCATTGGCATTCATAGGTATCTGAGTGATCTTTCCACATAGGTTCACGAGTTTTCCTCTAAATAACCCTATTAATCCCAATGAAGGAGTCATAGAAGGCTTTCCTAAAAGTTCCCAAGCTATTTTTGTCATAATATTCACATGTGCTTCCTCATCTAGAACATAGTCAACGTAGAAGTCTCCCATTCTTTCTTCAAGGCATCCTTTATCTTTGAAGATCTTGGACAAGCTGGTGTGTCGGTGATCATTCGGGGTTTCTTTTATCTGTATTAATACCTTCTCTGATTCTTTCTGGGGTTATACTATTTATGGATCTGCCTTAGGGTTTTCCTAGTTTGGATTCATTTCTTCCAGCTTAGCAATCATTCTAGGGCAATCCAACACTTCATGGTCCATGGCTTGTTAGCAAAGACAACTAGATCTTATCCCAGGGCATTGATCTGGATTATTTTCGGCACGAAATGAGAGCGGAGATATAATAAAGAAATGCATAGAGATATCGCAGATATTCGATAATATAACAGAAATGTATCAGAGATGAAACCATAAACACAGATATACAGTAATACAGTATTTTTATTAATAAAATAAATGTACAGAGACTGTAAGAACATAGAGTGTAAGACTCGCTAGAATGGTGGTAGCTTATCTCTGAGAAGAGATGTGACAGCTACTCGCATTTGTGAGAAGATGATTACAATGAGGCTCTGAAGGCCTTTTTACAATAAACAGTAATTCCAAAATTCCTAGACATCCAAAAACCTAACCCTAGGAGATGAAGCGTCAAAATTCATTTGGGCCCCGTTTGGGTAAGTTGGTGCATCAACTTCTCGGGGTCGTAACTTTTGCATACGATCTTCATTTTAGGCGCATGATAGCCCGTTGGAAAGGTATCATAGAGGAGATTCATTTTGGGGCCTCAATCATGCCTTCGACTATCATTGATTTGGGTCGATCCCAAAAAACCTTCATTTAGGCCCTCAAAATGGCCCCGGAAGTTAAAACCTGCTAAAAATAGTAAATTGCCAAAATTGCCAAAACTATTTTGATCTAGCTGGAAAAGGTGGGTGGCCACTGATATCCATCTGGATCAATCCTCCCTCCTTAGGAAGTAATGGTCTCCATTGTGTTGAGTTCTCGGGGGAGAGGGAAAATCGTTTGTTGAATCTGCATCTTGGTGAGCTGCTTGCCTTGCTGGAGACGTCACGCTGCTCAGTTTGTGGAAGTCTGTCACGAACTTGTTGAGGTTGAGGGTATTCAACAAGTCACGATACATGAGAGGATGGTGTGCAGAAGGAATCTTTACATTTTTCTACAGCATTGTCGACCTACTTAAGTGGGATAGAAGGTGCTTGGGGCGAGGCTGTAGTGGTTGCAGTGTCCTTCTGTTCTCCTTTTGAAAAGATTGTGAAGAAGCTAAATTTTGCAGTATGAGATACTACTTTGCGGAACTCTTTAGGTGGAACAGTAGTGGGAACTACCTTTGGTATTCTGTAGAGATGACCCCCCAAAGTGACAATGACACTACGAGGTCGAGACTCATAAATAACATGGCGCTTCCACATATATGGTTGGCCCAAGAGAACATCACAGACATCCAGTAGGGAAACATCACATAATAACTCATCCTTGAAGGGTTGGATGTTGTATGACAATCGACACTTCTGTCTGACATGAATATCTCATCCTTGGTGAAGCCACCCGATGTTGTATGGCTATGGGTGTGGTGTTGTCAACAATCCCAATTGTTTTACAACCTCTGTTGAGATGAGGTTCTTATTGCTTCCACTATCAACAATAAAATGCAGAGGGGTCCCCTTCACCCACATCTATGAATGAAACAGGCACTCCCCCTCTTTAGTATATGTTGGTTCTTCTGGTTGAATTGTTGCAGTCGCGGCAATAACAATGGGGTCTATGTCAATGATCTGTCCTTTACCAACATTTTCAAAATCAGATTCAGAATCATGGTTCAGCTCCTTGTATTTGATCTTGGCCACCAATGACTATTTTGAGTGACATTCATTGGTGTTGTGTCAGGGGCTTTTGTGGAAATCACACCATTTTCTAGTGTCCTTCCTTGTCTTCCCGTGACCCTTCTTTTCATGTGTCTTGGACTGGTTTTCGGGAGACTATTTGTTAGGGTTGTCTTTGTCATACTTTGTTTGTTGCGGATTGCAGACCTGATATCCTGTTTGTTCTAGTGTTTAAATTTCTTCTAGATTTTAATAGCATATCGATAGGCAGCACAGAGTGATGAGATGTCTAGAAAATCCATTTCAGTTTGGATGTATCTGTGTAGAGCCCCATGGTATTTTAGAACCAAATGTCGTTTGGAGTCTTTGATACACAACTTCGTGTGCAAGGTATGGAAGGTATTGGTGAACTTCGGAATTTCTTTTCCCCTCTCTTTCTGTAGTGTGGTCCATCTCATGTATTGGTCCTCATAGTTGCCAACAGGGTAATATTGTTCCTTTACCAAATCCACAAAACAATGCCAAGTGGGATCGGCCCCATATATTTCAGACTCCTCTGTGGAATTTTGCTCCCAATAAGTTTCCCACCAATGTTTGACATGGGGGAGAGCTTTAAGGAGTGCGAAGGTGATATTTTCTTTGTCGAAAAAATTGTGAACAAAGAAATAACCTTCTAGCAGATTTAACCATTTGTCTAGGGCTTCTGCATCTATCTGTCCTTCAAATACAGGAATATCAAAATTAACTTGTACCTTGAAAGGCGAGGTGCCTCCAAAGTGGCTGCTTGATGAAGATGTGCATGTTGCTATTGGAAGGCATTGAAGGATGCTAGAAAAATTCTCCATCATCTCGTCCCTCTTTCGCGTGAGAGCTTGCTCAAGCAACAGACTGATAGGATCATCTGCTCCATCCTTTTTATTTTCTTCTTCCATTGAGGGTTTCTTGGGTGTGTTAGAGAGATTGTCTTCAAGAGAGACAAGCTCGAGACCCAACTTTCTATACTCGGACCTCGTCTGGGACATGCACTGAAAAATGATCAAGAGCGACCTACTCTAATACCATTAATTTTGATTATTTTCGGCACGAAATGAGAGTGGATATATAATAAAGAAATGCACAGAGATATCACAGATATTCGATAATATAACATAAATGTATTAGATATGCAACCATAAACATAGATATACAGTAATACATGATTTCTATTAATAAAATAAATGTACAGAGACTGTAAAAATACAGAGTGAAAGACTCGCTAGAATGGTGGAAACTTATCTCTGAGAAGAGATGTGACGGCTACTCGCATTCGCAAGAAGATGATTACAATGAGGCTCTGAAGGCCTTTTTACAATAAATAGGAATGCCAAAATTCCTAGACATCCAAAAACCTAACCCTACGAGATGAAGCGTCAAAAGTCATGTGGGCCCCGTTTGGGTAAGTTAGTACATCAACTTCCTAGGGTTGTAAGAATCAAGTGTCTGCAACCTTAGCTCGAACACAGAGCTATGATTATGGTACTTAATAGAACACTTAGCACTGTCAGTTCCTCAATAAATAATCAATACCCACTTTGCTGAACAAACAGGGCTTCGCACATTCATACTGATCTAACATATTTAAGCACTTAGCATAGTAAAAGAGATCATATCTAACAGATCAAGCACTAAGCATATTTATACAGATCAGATCTAATATTCTCACACATTAGTAGCACTAAGCATAAGAATATCTATCTAATCATCTCAAAGCACTTAGAAAATAACATATAAATGCATCAGAACATCACATAGAGCAAAGAAACATAGTATTTACATGGTTTACCCCCACCCTAGGGCTACGTCCACCAAATCTTCTTCTTTATTATCTTTAGTTTATCGGTTACAAGAACAGATCCATCAAAACCTTACTCCGCCTAGGACAAAAGATCTGCATAACTCGCTAGATCCTTCTTCCTTGTGTTACAGCACAAAGCCTTCCACCGTCTGTTACAACCACTTGGAATTAGCTCTGCAAGTCTCTTACAACCATGCACAAAGCACTTGCAGACCCTACTTGCACTTAGCATATACTTACATCACATAGATGCTTATTATTTTCCTTACATTGCCTAGACATCTATTTATACATTACAAAATAGGCCTAAGCATGGGTAAAACCCATGGGCCGACATCCCAATCCCATTACATGATCCCAAAAACCCAAAAGGTGCCCAAAAGTGGGCAGAGGTCCCGTGATCTCCGCCTCGTCTTGCGCTCCTCCTTCAACAGGCTATCGAAGTCCAAAATAGGTCAACATGACCAAGAATCTCCCAAAACTTGGTCAAGGGCCAACACCCATCCAAAGCAGCGACCATCAAAGCCGAGATTGAAAAATTACACGTTAAAGGGTTCGTATACCCCATCGCATATACGTCATGGGTCTCCAACCCCATCCCTATCAACAAAAAACAGGGCACTATTCGTGTCTGCACTGACTTTTTTTATCTCAATCATGCCTGTCCCAAAGACAATTTTCCAACTCCTTTTATCGACCAAATTATCGATGATTGTGTCGTCCATGAAGCCTTTTCCTTCATGGATGGTTTTTCTAGCTACAACCAAATTCAAATTCACCAAGTAGACCAGTACAAAACCACATTCACTACCCCATGAGGTACTTTTGCATATTGTGTCATACCTTTTGGCCTCAAGAATGTCGATGTGACATTTCAACGAGCCATGACATACGTTTTTCATGATCTGGCTCACATCATCCTCACCTACTTAGATGATCTCACCACTCGATCTAAGAAATCCACTCAACATATAGATGACTTACGCGTCATCTTTCACAGGTGTTGTTAGTACAATATATGCTTGAACCCCCTCAAGTGCATATTTTGTGTCACCACCTTGAATTTTCAACACCCAAGAGCAATAAATCCCTCATCCTCACTGAAATTATTACGACCTTTCCCTCAGAGACTACCAATTCACTCGTCAATATAGACTTCCTCGACAAACACCTCTTCTACATCCCCTCGGATGATCCCTGGTATGATGACCTCCTCGTCTACCTTTGAACTTAGAAGTTTGGACCTCACCTCTCCAGGGACGATCGTCGGCATATTTTCCATCAGGCCCTTCGATATATCCTTATTGGTGACATCTTATATCGGCAAGGGGTTGACACCATCCTTCGTCAATGTTTTCCCATCGACGAAGCTGACAGAGTTCTCAATGATTTCCATAGTGGCGATTGCAGAGGCCATCTCTTAGGGATGTCCACTGCCCATAAAATCATTCGAGTAGGCTACCTCTGGCCCACATTGTTTCATGATTGTATCCACAACATAAAACACTGTGACAAATGCCAGCTTTATTCCCATAAAGCCCGAGCGCCACCCACTCTTTTAAATCCAATCATCACCGTCGGCCCCCTTTGAAAATGGGGCATTGACTTCATGACTTGTAACCCTCCATCTAGCAATGGACACAAGTACATTATTATGGCATTTGATTACTTCACCAAGTGGGAAGAATCCATGCCCACCTTCAACAACACCACTGACACTGCAGCACATTTTTTCTTTAATCATGTCATCTCCCGCTTTGGAGTCCCACTATAGTTAGTCTCCGATCATGGGAAACACTTCGAGAATGAAATCTTTGTTGAACTCTCCTCCTGGTTAGGCTTCTCCCATGAGTTTTCCTCCCCCTACTATCCTCAGTCCAATGGACAAGTAGAGGCGGTCAACAAGGTCCTTAAAAGCATGTTGCAGCGTACTGTCAACAAACATAAGACCAATTGGCACCATATGTTGTTTTCAGCATTATGGGATTATCTCACAGTAGTTAAAACCACCACTGGTTTTACACCCTTCCATCTCATCCATGGGGTCGAAGCCACTCTCCCCATCGAATGCGAAATTCCCACCTTACGCATCGCTATTGAAATTTTACTTGACACTGCTCCAATGGAGCAGCGCTTGCTAAACTTAGAGTCACTAGATGAAGACCGTCGGTCTTCATTACAGAACAACAAGGCAACCAAAAAATGGTCAAAGGACACCTTTGATCGCCATGTCAACCTTCACTCATTTAACGAAGGTGACCTCGTCCTTGCCTATGATATCGCCCACGATACCCTCGGCCATGGAAAATTCGAGTCGTTGTCGCATGGACCCTACATCATTCAACATTGCCTCACTAAAGGTGCCTACATCCTGGTCTCTCCCGAGGGATACCCTCTCAAAGATCCTGTCAACAGGTTGTACTTAAAGAAATTTTACGCATGAGCGTAGTCATTCTACACTAGGCTTTTCCTTTTTGTACACGTTTTGTAGAGTTTTTTAATCTTCTTTTTCCCTCCATGAATTATGGATGATCTACCATTTTTCTTATTGATAGATGCCTCCTCAATCAACCTACCACATCGGTTACGCTGACGGAGCTAGCCGTTGGACACAGAATCTTGCTTCGGCCACTCGGGCCCTCAATTCCCCCTCACATGAACTGCTCCACTTCAATGGCATATGTTTGGGCTCAACAACCAACAACCAAGAAGAATATACAGTCGTCATTGGTCTCCTTTCTGAGGCCAGTCATTGGCACATTCACCACCTTAGTGTCTTCCTAGATTCTCAGCTCGTCATCCTACAACTCAAGAATGTGTACCATTTCCGCGATCCATGCCTCTTTCGCAAATACCTGCAAGTTAGAATTTTGTCTCAACATTTTGATTGAGTCACATTTACACATATTCCACAACAATGCAATCAAATAGCAGATAATATGGCTAACCTAGTGTTAGACTGGCATTTATCACATCAATCTACCTTTACAGATACATATACCATCACAAGTCTATCACAACATATAGATTAGACATCATAACAAAACATCAAGAAACATCATCAAATGTGAACATCACAAAGATCCAAACAATGTATATCCATATATATATCGATCGACATGCCATCAATGTTTACAAAATGTAGTACAACATGTACATCGCCCATAGGCCAGTGAATCACCTCATCCTTATAGCTACAAAAACAGGTGTCAAACTACCCTATACATATGGGCTCACAAGCCTCTATAAACACAAATCAATACATAGAGCACTCATGGTGCCGATAGAGCACCTCCACCAGGCCCTCTGTCAGGAAGCAGGGCCCCACCCGCTAGCAGTCCATATGGTCCAGGTGGAAGTCGCCCTGTCATCACTGCTTCCACCACCATTGCTCTACAGATCAAGGTACACAACTCCACCAAAAGGCCCACACACTGCTCCATGACTCCCTCATCCTAGAGCTGGGTCCACATGTTCTCACGAACTCCCTATAATACTGCCTCCAATCGATGGAAAAAGTCCTCAAACACCTCACTAGCCTCACACTCGCCTCATCCCTCTGGCGTCTCTCGCTTGCCCGTGGATCCTCCCACAACGGTATCAATAGATCCTCACAAATCGGATCTCTAACGAGCTCCATCTCCCGACCTCGGGGCCCCACATATGCACATACAACAAACAAAATATAGCATCAACATCCATACATACATAAAGCATATGCAATACTATCTGAAAATCAAATCATCAAATACATC
The DNA here is from genome assembly GCA_009831015.1 of Picea engelmannii. Classification (NCBI taxonomy): domain Eukaryota; kingdom Viridiplantae; phylum Streptophyta; class Pinopsida; order Pinales; family Pinaceae; genus Picea; species Picea engelmannii. The sequence continues at coordinate 747,783 of ML785221.1, read as the reverse complement.
AACATACCTATGTGGTCCCAAACCTCTCAAGGAGGTAACACCATATCAGGATCCCAACGATAGTCCATCCCACTATATGGATATCGTAGGATGATCTGTGGCATCTTCCACCACACACATGCTATCTCAGTCGTGAAGTAATGGCATCCCTCCCCACCACCATGTCAAACAAGGATCATTTCCCATCACATCAATCACAGCTCTCATGTCCCTGGTGCATCCAACATAAGTCTTGGGCGCAGCATAGGCACCCTCTCCAAAACCAAGCCACAAAGATAGACCCAAAGGAAAAATCACCAGAGTCGACAACATGACACTGGTTAAGCTGCCCGATCATATTCGTGTGTAGCATCATGCCCTAGGAAAAATTCTCTCCACCCAGGGCCCCCTGCATGATCCTCAGCTGACCACCAATGATCCTCTGAGTAGCGAGGGATCCATAAACCCTCACAATCATTGATGCAATGAAATGATGCACAAGGGCTTCCATCACCCCAATCCTAACCAATGAGCCTGACATAAAGTCCTTCCTGGTACAATACGTTTGTGTCAGATCAGCCAATTGTCCATCCCCTGGCAACAAAGGATCAACAGGTAAAGGGCTTCCCCAAAAAGGGAGCCCAGTTAAGAAATACACATCCTCTGTTACAGAGAATGTGAGTCCCCTCCCTGTATAATGAAACATTGCATATCAGTGCTCCACATAGATATCAAAAACTATAGCAGGTACTCTTGTGCCCACAACAGTGAGCAGTCAAAGAACTTTAGCAGCCCACAAGCTGCTAAAGATCCCTGTACACCAGGCTCCTCATCTCTAACCGCCTCCCTTAGATGCGCCCAATCTCTCTCCATCCAGTGGACTAACATCCTCAACTGGTCACCTGCATCCACATAAACAGTGCTTGATCAAACATCACAACCCATAAACACACCAAAATCTCAAAAAAATACAAGATTTTACACCCCTGAGCTTTGCCTCAGGTGTGCGGCTATTTTCCCCATAGGCGCGCAAACGCACGCACATTTTCTTCCCACAGTTGTACATTGATGTGCAACTATCAGTGACATAGGGGCGCATGTATGTTCCCCTTTCACACATACATGCATGCATGCATGCGCGCATGTTCGCTACACAGTTGCGCACGTGTGCACAGCTGTGCTTCCAATAGGCACGCATCTAATGGGCGCCTATTTTCCCCATTCGGGAACCCCCATGCAAATTTTTCCCAATTACAGTCGCGCACCCAAGCACGGTAATCCTTCGATCACCCACGCACTGGGCGGGCACTCACACAAAAACCCTCTGTACGGCCACCCATATGGCCCTGCACAAAATAGAAATCCTAATTACTATGCAGGAGGATACGACCACTAACCTGGCTCTCACAAACCCCGGATTGGCTAGATCGAACTCCCGAAATCTCAAAATATCCTCTCGAACCTCTCATCAACTCACTATAGAAGCAGGTACAATTGAGGTGGCAATGTGGGCCCTACAGCTATACATAGCCCCTTTTGCCAAAATTCCATCCTCAATTATAGGAGCTTCGAGCATTCGTTTTTCGATCCATCTTCAGCCATAGGATCAGAATATCACCACCTGCATAGTCACATTCCCCAGGTCACCATCCATCCTCAGCCCTTAGGGATCCTTTTCCTCATGTCCCACCCAGGTACACATGTGCATGTTTAAAATTATCAAATAATTGTTCTATGTTCTTTATTTTCATATATTTTTCATGTCAGGTATTTGGTTTTCATGTGTGCAGGTACTTGGTCATCACACACTAGCGCGGCCCCTTCAAGTATATGATCGACACAAGCATCTAGTCATTCCCTCTGAATATCCATTGCATCTCCTAGTCACACCCTCCGACGTTCTCCTCTAGGATCCCTCCATCCGACTCTACAGTACTCTCACCTCCGCTACGTTTTTTCTTAGTAGTACTATCACCCGGTAGCGTTCTCCCCTCCATGAGTTGTCTCATTCATAATCCCCTTTTGGCACTTTGACACTCATGCTCCTTTCACCCCTAGAGATGGGAGTCCCGATAGTATTACTCATGTTCAAGAATCAGCCACATACTCCTTCTCCTCATTTTCCTAGATTTCCCAATGGACTCCCAAGACATCTCCTACCAGTTATCATTTCACTGTGCCTCCGCAGTATCATTATCCCTCCATTCCATCCACAATCAGTTTTCCCATCATTGGCACAGGGGCATACCCAGGGTTCAACTCCAAAAGCGCACCAACAAGCCCTAACTATTGGTCCTTTCGGTAACACCTGCAAGGCAGATGCAGTCTCACCCAAAGTAGCTATAGGGGGTTGCAGGACACTGGTGTCTGCAACCAAAGGAAATGCAGAGTGGATTCACAGCAACAACACACAGTCACCTAGTTATTCTTTATCTTCCTTAAACCTACTACACATGTTATATTTCAGAACTAATACAATATCACAATAGCAGCATATCAAATGACAAAGAGCACAACATCAATCACACACAACACAAGATATATGTGGTTCACCCTCTCTCTAGGGCTACGCCCACATAAATTTTCTTTATAATATATTAAGGTGAAGCATACAGTTCTTGTCTGTGCTCTTAGCTAGCAGACCTTCTTTCTTCTCCTCTCTGTCTCTCCCCTTCCTGCGCACCCAGCTGCAGGATTGATCTTTGCACCCAGCTGAAGATCTTATAGTACTCGAAGGCTCTCCCACTTAGCCCTTTCCTATCTCATAACAATAATCTGTCTTTAACATACAATGATAACAACTTCGTATCGACCTGACCCCAGGTCCTCTTGACCTTTATTTATATATTACAATCACTCACCAACAGCCTTAGGCCGAAACCTAAGTATCAAAACCCTAGATACCAAAACCCTAGGTCAACTTGACTAGCATTTTTAGGGCTTCACCATCCTGTCTTTCATTCCTTCTCACGTGATGCTCCAAAGCATCCAATGGTGGATTTTTCCTCTTGCTGAGTTTTCCATGATCCATCTTCCTTGCTGATATGTCATCCTCGATATTCTCATCCAATGGCTTGGTTTCTCTTACTTCGCTTTGTCTTTTCTCCTCTTTTGCTCACTTCAACCTAGTATCAGTCACTGTTTCTTCTGTGCATTTTGCATTCCTTCTTTTTTGCCTTAATATTTGCTTACTTCAATACCCAAGGGCCAACAGGCCCCCAACACTCATCTGTGACTAGTCCTGAGGCACTTTAGATTTGAACTTTTTGTTTTACTTTTTCTTTCAGCTCTATTCCTCCCTTCCTTCCTTCTGCAGATTGTCTTTTCTATTTTTGGTACCCAGTTTCAACTGCACCTGGTACCTGGACCCTTTTTCTTATGCTTTTACTGAGAGATGTGAGGTAGTTGGTTTTCATAATACAATTTCAACCGTCTTCCGTTCACCAAACCTTCCTTCCATTCTCCATTGAAAGTCTTCAACTGTGCAACTCCTCCTTCTGTAACATACACAACCTCATATGGCCCGAGCCAATGCATTCAGAACTTCCCAAGATTCTTCATGAACTTGCTGTCATATAACAGTACCAAGTCACCTTGCTTAAATACCTTCTTCTTGATGTGTTTTTCATGGTAGGCCTTCTCCCTTTCCTTCTGTACCTGTTGATGAAATACTGCAATAAATCTATCTTCTTCTAGGTCGACCAACTATGTGAGCCTCTCTTGAACAATGTCATTGTCATCCATATCTGTAAAGGAAATGATTCTTAAGATTGGAACCAAATATTCCATTGGTACAACGGCTTTGAGACCATAAACCAACTTAAAATGGGTCTGCATTGTTCGCTTCGTGCAAGTGGTTCTATAGGCCCATATTACGGCTGGTATTCTAAAATCCCAGTCATCCCTATTCACACTTCATATCTTCATCAGTGTTGTCTCCAAGATATTATTGAATGCTTCAACTATCCCACTTGATTGTGGATGATAGGGCATGCTCTTCTAATGATGGACTACAAATTCCTTAGTCAAGGCTTCAATGGTCCTATTGATGAAATGTGTGCCTTGATCACTCATAAGGTTCTTTGGGCATCCAAACCAGGTTATGATTTCATCAAATATGAAGCGTGCATCTGTAGTTGCACTACAGTCCTTAACTGCTCTTGCTTCATCCCATCTGGTCAAGTACTATGTCGCAGTGATTATATAGCTTGCTCCTGTGCACTTCCCTGGTGGTTTTGTAGGTCCCACAAATTCAATGGCCCATTTCTCAAATGCTTGTAGGGTGAGTTGTGGTGCTAAAGGAATTTCATCTCTTCTGGACGATTTCCCAAATCTTTGGCATACATCACAGGCTCTGTAATAGTCCTTAGCATCTCTGTGTAAGGTAGGCCACCAAATGTTAGCTCTAAGAACCTTCTGTGTTGTTTCTTTCCCTGCGTAGTGTCCTCCTGTAATGCCTTCATGAGCTTCGGTGAGGATCTATGGTCACTCTACCTCCATAACACACCTCCTCAATATCTCATCAGGTCCCATCTTGTATAGTTGTCCAGCTATAAGTGAAAAATCTGCAGTATGCACTACTAGTTGTTTCTTCTAGGTGATTGTATATTCACTAGGTGCCAGTCCTGTTGACAAGAACTACACTATATCCACGAAGTGATCATCAACCTTCCTGATGGCCAACAACTGTGCATCTGGAAGTGTATCCTCCAAACTAGTAGGCTCTTCTCCGTGTTCCAACCTTGTCAAGTGGTCAGGACCTTTGTTCATTCTTCCTGGCTTAACCACGATCTTGAAATCATATTCCTGAAATAGCAGAAGCCATATACATATTCTCCCCCCCAACACTAGCTTGTTGACTAGGTATTTCAGCACGGAGTGATCAGTAAACATTTTAAAGTGTCCTCCCAACAAGTAGTGGCAGAACTTCTGCAGCGCATACACCATGGCTAATCCTTCTCGCTCAATGGTGGTGTAATTAATCTCAGTTGTTGATAGCTTCCTTCTAGAAAAATCTAACAGGTGGTTGATATCTCTTGTTCATGGTTGTGCTAACATAGCTCCTAATGCAATAGAAGATGCATCGACATGCATGTGAAATTCCTTTCTCCAATCTGGAAAAACCAGGATAGGCACAATAACCATTTTCTATTTTGGCATGTCGAAGCTCTGTTGGAATTCTTCTATCCAATGAAACTGACAATATTTCTTCAAAAGCTTCTCCATGGGTGTTGTAATCTGTGCATAGCCTTTAATGAACTTCTTGTAGTATCCAGTATGTCCCAGTGCAGTGCATAGCTGTTTGAATGAAGTAGGAGGGGGAAGATAAACTATAATGGCAATCTTAGATGGATCTACCAACAATCCCTGCTTACACATGATATGGCCCAGCAACACTTTGAAGGGTGAAAAGAAGATGCACTTCTTTAGGTTCAATGCAATCTAACACTGCCTGCACTTATCCAACATTAGTCTTAAACATTCAATATGATTTTGCAAAATGATGAAAACAGTCCAATCATCAAAATATGCTTCCAGGAATTTATGTAAAAACTCCTTAAACGCCTCAACCACCACCGTGGAAAAGATGGTTGGTGCATTATTCAATCCAAATGGCATCACTGTATACTGGTAGGATCCCCATTCTATAACGAAGGTGGATCTGGTGCTTAGTGCATAGATCACCTGTCTGGTGCGAAGCTTGGCTCTGTGGCTTAGTGCACAGGAACATATGAATGTAAGAGATTGAGAAGAATAATAGAGAAGAAGAAGAATTTGGTGGACATAGCTACACACTTGGGGGAACCACGTATATATTGTGTTGATGGTTTTCTTTGTACTATGTTATGTTTTCCATTTATCTACTTAGTGCTTTTGTTATTATGTATGTTAGATAGATCTATGAATGCTTAGTGTTTTATTTATGTTGAATGTGCTAGATTTAACTTATGATGCTAAGTGCGATGTGTATGTTGTCACTGTTACTGCGTCGATCTGTACTTAGGGTTTGAGATGCGATGTAAATAAGACTAATGGGCTGATGCACATACTTTGTAGAAGTGTTATAATCACAGATATGTGTCCCATATTGGTTACAAACACCTGAGTCATGTAAGCCCCCGTGCCTTTACCTAGAATGAGACTTTGCCTTCTTCATAGATGTTGTCGAAAGGACCAGTAGTTAGGGTTTTGTTGGTGCGTTGTTGAAGTGTTTAACCCTGGGTCTACCCCTGTGCCAACAAATGGTTCCGTTGTCGGCACCTGAAACTGTGATTGTTGGGAACTGAAGTAAAGAAAAGAGAATCTTTGTGTGTAGATCTATTTTTGTATTACATAGTATTCTACCTAACTTGCAAAGTTTTTTTCTAAGAAGGAAAGCCAATCTGAAGAAAATAGGTAAGATCTTAAATTTTTTTGATTTGATAAGAGTAAGATAAGCGGATTTTTTTTTTTTGAAAGCATGAATCTAGGTATGGTTGATATATTATGTCCTAGTCTGAAAACTAGGCTGCAATTGGAAGAAAGAGTTGATCTCAGTAAAGCTAATAAAAATGAATAAAGATATGTTATTCCTAAGCGTAGAAATAATTTTTGGACTAATAAGTGGATGCAGGAACCTAGAAATAATTTTTGCAGATTACAGGTCCAGCATTGTGATCCTAGTGCACAGTATAGAAGAGGTTGGGGAACATTTAAAAAAAAAAGAGGATTGACATTATGTTATAACTGCAGAAGACCAGGACATCTCACTAAGGAATTCCCTAGTACAAGAGCTATTTGTCTTTGTTGTAAAGTTGTTGGTCATGAGGTTGAGGATTGTCCAAAGATGATTGCTCAAGTTGAAAGGATGAATATGAGACAAGATAACTATGAAGTAATTCAAGAGAAGAAGAGCATGTTAAAGAATCATCAAGAGAATGAGACAAAGAAAGTTCAGACTATGTTATCACAGTTGAAAGAAATGATGAATGATTAAAAATATGCCAGTTTACCAGAGATTTCGAAAGTAAAGCAACGCATAAGTACAAGAATCAAATACTTTGACATAGACTGTGTCTTGGATGAAGAAACACAAGTGAATATTATAACAGAGGAAACTTGGGAAATTTTGGGGAAGCCCACTGTGATACCTTCATTGGGGAGAATAGGCTTGTTCAAAGGAAAGATGATAACCCTATGTGGAAGCGTTACTAATGTACCTGTTATCATCCATGGAACATTGACAAAAGAGGAATTTAAAGTCATTAAGTTTGTTGACAACAATGCCCCTTTTCCACTTTTGTTACGAAAGACTTGGATTGAAAAAGATCAAATCAAAAGGAAAGCAAAAGAAGAAGCTACAGAAAAGAAAAAGCAATAACTAAGGGATTTCAGAGCTAGAAAAATAGATCGACTAATAGAATAACGAGAAGTTAAGTCGAAGCAGCAGAAGGAAAGAGAGTTAGTTGTCAAAGTCGGAAGAACACAAGAAGATTTGAAGGACCTATCCATGCAAGAAAGAAACCCCTTGGAATCACATTAGCAGTGAGAAGTCACTACACCAGGAGAAGATAAGAACAAGAAGGGAAAGAGGTTTCCAGAAACAGTTAGGGAGACTCATATCACAGGAAAGAAGGCAAGGAATCTCAGTAATAAGAAAGAAAATTTAGAAAATATTCAGGAAGCTACATAGAATAGATGGAAGACTTCGCAGGAGTTAGGTCCATAGGACTTGAAACTCGCTGAAATAACAGAACCGCGTAGAATGGGACTTTGTCCCAGTGAAGCTATATGACCGTTGGAGGTGTCCTGATCGATAGAACGACACTCCAGAACAGCTAGGAAACACATTTATCGGTGAAAAGACCGCATTTGGGACATTGAGACCCTGCCATAACTGACAGATTTTCATTGATTGAGGCATTCCTTCCCATTGGATGATTTCGTTACAATGCTCACTTATTTAACCCATCGAACATTGTGTCGAGAGAAATTTTTTCTACCCTTGATTATCTGAGAACAAGAAGAGAATTGATTGTGTGACAAGCCATGTTATTATACATCGTTGTCTATTTTTCTACCCCGCTTATCCGTTCACCTACCACGACCTATTTTTTAACAGTGAGAATGTCGACCAAGCGCATTGAGCTAGAGAATTCCTTCGAAGAGGTTTTGAAGAATTTTATGGTTGATAAAGATATATTTGAAGGAGTACAGGTGTCGTCGACTAAGGGAATCCAGGATTCCCCTTCGACTGGATGTTGTTTGAGTCGTTTCAATCCTACGACTAAGAAGTGAAGTAAGCATTGCAATGATCTGGCTAATGTGAAGCAGATCTCATCGATCTTACTGGATTATATCTTGCCTCTGGCTGGCGCGGTTAACCACGAAAGCATCCCACGGGACTTTGAGTACACATTGATCACCACATACATTCTGAAGGGAATACGTGTAGTGGGAAGTCAGTTGGTATAGATCCCACTACTGAAGAACAACAATTTCAACCTTGGAGACAAAAAGAACTACGCCATGTTGGAGCCTCACAGATATTTGATGAAGACCATTGGGAAGAAGCCTTACATCATCGCCCATTCATGGATAAAGCAGTTGGAGCAATCCACTATACTCAATGTAATGAAGATTCCTCATTTTTGCTGACACCGGGAGGTTAACTCTTGCGTTAAACTCCTCTTGGCGTGCTATCAAGGTGGATACTTGTGGCTCAATAGGAGGATTACTGTGGATCTAGCATTGATCCACTTGATTAAAGGATTGAGCATGCAAGGACCCGACCCTCAGCAGTTCTACCCTGGGAAGGCCTCAAACCACTCCCTAGCATAGCGCATAAAGGAGGCATACGAAAAAGTAGAAAAAAGAAAGTGAGGCTACAAGCTAGCCTCTATCAAGGATGGTGTAGTGCGCCTTTCTTACCAACTCGTAGCTGGCAAGTTCATCAGAAAGAACCACCCCACACAGGTCACCGGGTTCGTGGTGGACCTCATAGGGAAATGTGTGGAGGGAATGCAAATGAATTGGGTGAGTTACCTCATCAACAAGATTGAGAAATACTGTCGTGAAGCTCAGTATTAGGGATATGAGTTTCAATTCAGCTGGCTACTCATGTTGATTGCATTTGTCTCTTGGAAAATTCCTCAGGTAGCAAATTTTCAAGAAATTGAACCATCAAAGCCATTGGCAGCTATATCCTCTACATTATGGTATACGAATGACATGTTGAAGCAATGGCAATCGAATTCAGTGTTCCATGCCTACTATAATCAACTGAAGGTTGTCATCGAGTCATTCCCACACATGACACCATGCACCATGCACCAGTACAGACCGATAACCAAGTTCCACGCATATCCGCATTTTATATATATAACTACGTGCGGAGATGAGAGAAAGGAGGAGCTACAATCTTATTATAAGCTGACAGACAAATACATGGAGCAGCTCACGAAGGAATGGCCTGGAGCATTTCAAGAAAATGTCACTGATGCCAAACTCTCCGATGTTGAAATTATAGGAATACCCTTGGTCACCTGGTTCAAGCATGTAGGACATTCCAGTGCGAAGAACAAGAATAAAAAGGAGGAAGTTCAAAATATACAGACGAATTAGGAGGACAGCACCTCGGAAGAAAGTGGATTTGGCTCACCCGCAATAGGAGGAGGAGGAGAAGACCAAGTATATGGACAAGGAGAACTGGAAGAAGGATAAAAGCAAGGAGAAGGAAAAACTACATTGACTAAATATTCCCTTACTGAAATAGAAACACCGTGAAAGAGGAAGGTTTCTCCGTAGAAACCTTCAGTAAGAAAGAAGACCCTCGCTAGAAAGCCCTAGTTAGAGGCCACGCTCACAAAGGATGACATTGATCTAGTCCACGAAGCCATGGAGGATGCTTCAGAGGACCTCTTAAAGAGATATGGAGAGAAGCAGGAGGACTTGTATGAAAGAGTCGAGAAGGAACTAAAGGAAATACAATGAGCTATTCAATCAGTCCGCGCAGTACCTATTGTTCCTTCCTCGTCGAAGACTACATAATTGGGGGATGATCCTACCCAATTGAGAATATTAGCAGATGAAACAGAGATGTTATCACTGAAATTTCATCTGCAAATGGTTACAGAAATCTAGCATTGCCAAACACCTATTAGTTCATCCATGGTCCAAAAAATGCATTTCCAAAGGGCACAAACTATACAATTGGTTATAAAATCAGCATGCGCTTAGAATGTAAAGGAAGCGCGTGCACATGCACCAGTCGAAAATGCTAAAAAAGAGCACATGCGCCTGATGTGCGACTGTGGATGCAAAAATCCACGCACACTTTAGAACGACACGTTAATGATTCTGGTCAGCCTCCCACCCACTTCTGGTTCAACTCCCAAGTCAATTTGACCCCCAAATCTGAGCTGAATCCGAGTGGGGGACTGATCAAAGACCTAAAGGTGCCCTAAAGGGCCCCTTTTTCACACTAAACACCAGTTGGATAATGCCTCAAAGATTTTCTATAAAAAGAGTCCACGGGTGCACTATATTTCCAAGAATCTATATGTATTGTTATGCTTCCTCTATTCTCCTGCAAGGAACCTCTTTCCTCATTGGATCATATAAGCACCATTTAATTGGGCCATTCACATCACCTCTTTAGTGAATGAGCTTTGTATTTCTTCACCATTTCCTTTTAGTTTTCTATTTGTAAGAAGAGCTCTCTCATTGGGGATTCAAGAGCCCTTCCTTGGAGGAAGATGGGACCCATAAGTCTCCCTTTCTCTTTGGTGTTTTCCCACTAATACAATCTACCATTGGTGGCATGAATATCAGTTTTTATTTTTTTCTATTTCCCTTATGCGGCTTAGTTTAGTTTCTTTAATTGTTGTTAGCTTAGTTGTTTATTTTCTTATTATGCTTGATGTGTCTAACTCTTGCACTCATTTATGTCCTGTCTATCTAACCCAACTAGACTTCTAAGTGTCCTTCTTTTGCTCATTTAGGTGATGAAAAGGGTACAACAGATTGGTGACTCCAATTGGGATAGGTATCAATTTCCTCCCCATTTGGGTTGATTGAGAACTTCTTTTTTATTTATTTGACTTGCAAGGATCATAACCGGCCCAAACCTACCTGGAAAAAGATAAATTTAGAGCTGAGATAAGAGAATTTTATCCAAAATTTTATTCCCACCCGTGCATCAGAAAGTGCACAGGTTTTTTATCCCACAGGCGCACCTTCTGACCATGTGCACCAAGAACACTTTGTTCCTCAGTGCATTCTACGCACATGTGCCAACAGGTCATTGTTTATCTTCACGTTGGCACCACATGTGCCTCTATCTACTCTGTGACCAACGCATATGTCCATAAATTCAACATTGTAAGAGTTTTGGTGGTATTTTGGAAGGCCCATAGCCTTCTAAATATTGATTCTATGAAAATTGTAATATGCACCACACTTATATTCCCTCTCCACGTGAAGTTTTAGTCAAAACATAGGGACTTAGTGGGTTAAAATCCATTTTTTCCCTCTTTTTGCTTTCATTTTTTCACATGGATGGCTTGCTTTGACGGTAAAAATTAAGTTGGAATCATTCAATATCATATATATAAATACTTGCTTCGGGACCAAAAATCAAACTTCAATCATAGAGTATGCTCTTCTCTCGCACCATAGAGTGATCTTGAGAATCAGAAAAATGATTGAAAGAAGATTTCATCTCCCTTAAGGACAAAATCTTTAGGAGAGGACAACAGCCCCCTTTGAGACTCCTCTTAGTTTCTTTTCAAAAACATATTAAATTTGTAAGGGCCCATACATGCCCACATGCTACAAAGATAGGATAGTTTGAAGCTACTTTTTTATTTTACATCACTAGGGGAGTTTAAAGGTTATTGTAACGAGCCCATACATTCTCACATGTCCACAATCTAGGATAGTGTTTTGAAGCTTTCTTAGATTAAATCACATTAGGGAGTTTAAAGGATTGGTAAGGACCCACATGTCCACATGCTAGTTCTCTAGGGACTTCTAAATTCTGCAAGGTTGTACCAATGGCATCTAGTAAGATAAGTAATCAAGACCCTTAAGGACCACACAAAGTCCACATGTTGCAAGGTGACACCTAACTTATTAAAAATTTGGCACATTTTTATCACTTGTTCACACACAAAGTCACTACTCACTCACATAGTTTCATCTCGAATTGTGGATTTTGAAGTAATTCTCCCCCAAAAGGGATTCTAAAACACCCCACCCTTTTTCTTGAAGGAACTATCCACTCCCACTTAATTTGAACGAGATTGGTTCACACCAACAACCACATCTAAATTTTTTCTAAAAGCTCATTAAGTTTTCCTCCAAAGGAGGTGTCAAAAGAATTTTTTTAGTCTAGGTAGGATCTCGGGGATAGGAATCCAAATAACTCCCTGTTATCTCATTCTCACATCTTCAAACATTAGAAGTTGTCAAATAGGGAACTTTAAATCCTCCAAGTCAAGTGTTCCTAACACCATAAGGCAGGGAGATACCCGTGAAGGGTTGAAGGCCAAGGTTCGGTTGTTTTGTGCGTTCCCCTTGAGGTGCCCACCTCTTGGATGGGATCCATCCCATGACCCATTTCTGAGGCCAAAAATCTAAATGTCGCACTTTGAACGAGGTACCTAGTGACCAAAATTTACGACATCTAACCAGGTGGCAATTGTGGGCTGCAATTGCACCTTGATTGGATTTTGTGCAGCTATTGGGAAATATCGCCAACTCTTTCGGGATATGCACCCTCTACCCCTCATTATAACTGATTGTTTCATTCTTCACTAGTTCCTCTTCCGGTGGCTTTAGACCCCATTGTTGAGTGCTATTGGAAGGTCCACTGCTATTTGAAAGGAAGGACGTTATGTATTTTTAGGACACGAGTGTTTTCTTTCTTTGTTATCCCACATGGACAAAATACACCTACCCACATATATGCTTCCTTGTCAATGTATTTATGTATGATGCTCTTGTGATTACAAAACGATTGTGAGATATATTGTGAAGTTCCAAGTTATGCAAAGTATCTTGTTCATTTATTACTCTCATCACCAATTTCACACATTCATTTTGCTAGTCGGACATCATAGGGGATTCACAGAACCCTTGCTATTCCAGACGCTTGTAAAATCTCCCTCCCATTCGAGGAGGAGTTCCTAGTCTTGCCAACTCATCATCTCAACCATGAGTGATACTGTCTTGGGATCATCTTTGCATGGTTCCAGTTTACTTGGGTCCACTTCCCAAGGTCAATTGTCCACTAGCTTTCCTTTACAAGGAAGCGGGGGGCACACTTCTTACCAAAGCGGAAGTACCACCCCAACTAACCCCCCTCATGGATCAGGTACACAAACCACCACTACTACATATTGTAAAAATTCCAACGTTTTATTTGCGGCGTTATGGACAAAATTGTCCATATTGTCGCAAAATAGAGAAAATTTATAAAAAAAAAGTTCATGTTGCCCGATAACGTCGCAATTGCCACGTTAACGTCGGTCTTGCCACGTTAACGTTGCTCTTGCCACATTTTCCACTGGACTGTCGCTATTGCCACATTTTCCACTGGAACGTCACTCTTGCCACGTTTGTGAAGATGTATGTCGCAATTGCCACGTTAACGTCGGTCTTTCCACGTTAACGTCGCTCTTGCCACGTTAACGTCGCTCTTGCCACGTTTTCCACTGGAACGTCACTCTTGCCACTTTTTCCACTGGAACGTCACTCCTTTCACGTTCGTGAAGATGTATGTCGCAATTGCCACGTTAACATCGGTCTTGCCACGTTAACGTTGCTCTTGCCACGTTTTCCAGTGGAACGTCGCTCTTGCCACGTTTGTGAAGATGTATGTCGCAATTGCGACATTTGTGAAGATGTATGTCGCAATTGCGACGTGTTGGAAACTAGGTTTTCCCCTCCAACGGTCACCTTAGTATGTTCACCAAGTCAAAATACCAATGGTCACTTAGGACTTTTTTACGTCGGAATTGCGACGTTACAAAATCTATAAATATGTTGCATTTAACGGATGTTGCGACAAGTTTGTTATAATAACGACACTTCAAAAAGGGTTGGGACAACTTCCAACACCTCCTCAATCTTTACTCACTCTCCTTATCTTTCTAGGGTTTTATTTCTTAGGATAAACTACTTGTATGCTTATGTTTATGACATCTTCATGCTCCACTTGTACTAATTTTCATTTCATTTCATTTTAGGGGTGTTTTCTTCTTTTTGCAC